>JAKNSH010184794.1:0-22214 GCA_027790015.1 Cymbopogon flexuosus | reverse complement strand
CCAGAATCTGGGAAAAAGGCGGACCCACAAGTTGCAATTAAGCACTTCCCTGGTCAAAATCCTTTTCGGCATCGCTTTCTGGAGGGAGGAGGAGCTGCCTCCGATCCGTCTCACGATAAGTCGGAGCCGCAAAAAGGCGCTTGATAATTACGACTAGTTTATTTTGTTGTAAAACACACGGACTCTTTTCTAGAAGAAAAGGAGAAGGAGGAATTCTAATCCTAGTCCGTTTGTATGTGGGCTCTTACCGAAACTCTTAGACCTTGGCAGGACTATATATACATGGGAGCTCTATATTGTAATTACTAATATATTTAGAGGAATAAAGAATAGTCTCCCTATCTTATATCTACTTATTCTATTATTTTCATCTACTATGTTGATCATAAGAGACGGAGAGGAAAAAGGTCCAAACCACTGGCAACATGTTTTATAATGATGTGAACCCGCACGACACGAGAGCATCACGCCCATGCGATCCGGCTGATCTCCACACGCCCCCGGCACCACCACCAGCTGAAGCGCCCACGCGCGCGGCCGCGGCAACCCCACCGAATTCCAGCCCTACTATTTATTTTCTGAAGCAGCCAACGCGACACGCACCATCCTCACTCCAACCGTACCTAACTCGCTCGATTTAAATACGGATTCCGTTGGAACCATCCGCCCGCTCGCCGGACGCCGGCCGGGTCCCAGCCGACGAGCAGCGCACACGCACGCGCCGCCCGCACCCAAGCGCCCGCGCGCGGCACCGTATTCTATATTCGCCAAAAGCCAAGTGATGGGGGGGAGAGGCCATCGCGGTCCATGTTGCGTGTTGTTTAGACGCGCCAAAAGGCAAAAGGGTGGGAGGAGGAAGCTGAGGCCTGACTGAGGCAGGCTCCCGAGCACAAGCACGCCACGCGATCCGCGCGCTCCTCCCACACGGCAAGCAAGGCTCGTGCTCGCCCCACGCGACCCGCGAAAGATCTGTGCTGCTTTGCTTGATTGGGGTGGACGCCGATGAGCTCCGCGGGGCAGGCCGGTGGTGGTAGCGGGTGGCTGCTCGACTATGGGCTGGTGGAGGAGGAGATCCAGGGCTCCGAGTTCATCTACATGGTCGACGACCCGGCCGTCTCCAGGTGAGGGAGCCTCTTCTCCTTTGATGCTTGCTTGGTGGGTTTGTTGGCTAGCTGTTGTCCTGTTGATGATGATGCCTGATTGATTGATTGATTGATTCGGTTTGCACTTGCAGCGTGATACTGGGGTTTGATGCTCCCAGGAAGGAGGACGGCGTCCAGGACAACGCCGGCGCCAAGAAGAGGCAATCAATCTTTCCCCTGCTTCCTTCCCTTTCAGTTGATCCCCAGTTCCTCACCCTAAAGTTAAAAGCTCGGTGAATTTTGCATGCTTAGGAACTCGCAGAGACATGATCATGAATGGTTTGGTATTTTTCTTGTTTGTCGCTAGTATTAGCTTCTGCTTGAGTTATCTTCTGGCATACAAATTATTTGATTATCAGTGCTCCGATTTGGTTGACAAGAAAAACTAGAGCTAGTGGTATTCAGTAATTGGCAACCTGACTATTAAGCTTATCGTTCTAGAAGAAAACTCACAGATTTCAGGTTGCACTGAAAAGATGCAGTGTTTGCAGACACGTCTACCAAATTATTTGCTTTCTCGTAATCAGACTCCTCTTTGAGAACTACGACTCGTGCAAATTCATGGTCCATGGTCCCATTTCCCTGTAGTATCAAAGTCAATAAAGTGGATATGTGTCCATATCACAGATGCTGGGAGCCATCACGTACTACTTTGCGTCCAATTCTGTTGCCCCTGAAGTCCATGACCGTGAGCATAATTTGATGTGGCTTCCGGTTCACCTTTCTTCTTAGCAGATCCCGGCCAGAGTCCAGCGCGCCGCCCGGCACCAAGGCTTGCCGTGAGAAGCTCCGTCGAGACAGGCTCAACGAAAGGTGTGTTTCAGAGTTCAGACTCTCAGTGACCAATACCAATCTCCCACTGCTTCAGCCAACACATGTTCAGACTTTCAGTGACCAATATCAATTTTCCCTATGATGTTCCACTCCTGCAGGTTCAACGAGCTCTGCGCCATCTTGGAGCCCTGCAAGCCACCAAAGGCCGACAAAGTTGCCATTCTAAGTGACGCTGCCCGTCTTCTGAACCAGCTGCGTAGCGAGGCCCAGAAGCTTAAGCAGTCAAACGAATCACTCCAGGACTCCATCAAGAGTCTCAAGGTATGTCCATCAATCATCAACTGACGAAACGCCTGAATAACATTCGTCTGAAGTGTACAGAAGAAGTCCATAGATTTACCGGTGTTCAATGTGTGGTGTGGCTGCAGGCTGAGAAGTCTGAGCTGCGAGATGAGAAGACGAGGCTGAAGGCCGAGAGGGAGAGGCTGGAGCAGATGCTCAAGGGCGTCAGCCACGCCGCCGCAGTGGCGGCTCCAGGACCCTTCGTCCCGCACCCTGCTGCTGCTGCCGCCGCCGCTCCATCTTTCCACCCGGCGGCGGCGTTTGCTCAGGCTGGAAAGTTCGTCCCGTACCCAAGCTACCCGCCGCCAGCTGCCTTCTGGCAGTGGATACCGCCGACGTCCCTCGACACGACCAAGGACCCGGCACACTGGCCGCCGGTGGCGTAGTCGGCCTACCACCAGCTCGCCATCGCCATGGCATCATTGATCGGTGATGCGTTGCCGTGTGTACTGGGATTTGCTCCGTGTAGAATTTGACCAAAGCATGCATGCCTGAAGAAAAACTTCGGGTGCTGATTGTGTAGCAGTGTTTATTTATGCTTGTGGACGTGGCGTGCTAAAATTCAGGCCGATTGGATAAGTCTATGTAACATCCATAAAATGCTAAAGCAGTGAACGATTAGACTAGTGTAGTAGCGTTTCCAGAGAGACAAAGATCATTGTCAAGAAGAATGCAAATTTGGGTAACATCGCGGCCTATTATAGTATGAATATGTGACAGATACTTAGTAACTACTTCGTCAGCAGTAAAGTTTCGGAGCTTCTGCTGTCAATAAAGTGATCTGAAGATAGTGGAAAAGCCACAGCTACAGCATCGAACACACCCGGTATCGAGATGTACATCGCGACCTGGTTAGGATAGCTCATAAATCTTGAGATAGAAAACAATATAAAAAAAGGTGACATATGGGTTCAATCGCAACCCAAAAAAATAAAATAAATATAAGAATATAACTGGTTTCTCTTGTTTAACCTCCTGTTTAACCAGACACACTATCGATACATCAGTACTCTATTACTCCCAGCACTGTCTCCAAGCTCATACACGGAATGACGGTCTACACTGATGGTAGACACACTGAAACATTGCAGTCCATCGATTCACAGTCCTCAATTGAAAAGATTCACCACCATCATTGGATCGACACGAATTCTGATTAAGCACAAAAACAACCGGCATAGTTGCTTAGGTTTAGTACTTTATATAACATAAATTGACTTGCAACAGCTTTATAGAAAAACAATTATTACCTGCCTCATTGCAAAGGTAGGTTCTTATGGGTATACGCAATACCCTTGTCACCGTTCACCACTTGCCCACTCCCTCGCATGATCCTTTAAGTTAAAGTGAACATCCATAAATACACAATATTGAAGTAATCAATCTTAAAACAGCAGAGAAAAACAAATCTTTAGGTACAATTTAGAAAATCCACTATTCAAGAGCATATAAATTGTTCAAATGCTTTATTAGGGAGGTGGGGTCTCCACCTTCGAACATATATCATATAAACTAACATAGATTTAGTCCATCAGTGCTGCTCTATTACTTTCAGCACTGCTTTATTGGGGAGATGGGGTCCCCAAGCTCATACAGAATGACCCACGAGCTATCAATGTTTTTATATATTGATGATGCAAATATAAGCAACCTATCATATAAACTACAAAACTATGTCTGTTTTGCAATATAGGTAACTTTATGTTGAGTATCCTGCACATCTTAGCAGAAAGACTGTTTGTGCAGGGTATTATTTATCTCACATCTTAGCAGAAAGACTGTTTGTGCAGGGTATTATTTATCAGCGAGAGTAGAGTCTAATGTCCTTCCACCAGTCAAGCATGGCTGTGCACTTATTATGAAATAGGGTACAGGAACAGGAGAATAACTGAAGGGTTATATGTTGAAAAGAAATCCACTTACCAGCGTGTTGTCAAAAGACCTTCAACACCCACCGGCCCGCGAGCATGTATGCGCCCTGTGCTTATGCCAACCTATTCAATATATTCCAAAGGTAGAAATATTGAGATAAAAACAGTAACCAATCACTAGAACTAGAACTAGAACTTGCCAATGTAAGATATTATTGCTTATTCCTAACATTCACTAAAAATGCCATGAAAGACAGATACCTCGGCACCCAATCCAAAACGAGCCCCATCTGAGAATCGTGTGCTCGCATTATAAAATACGGCAGCACTGTTGCAATTGAAAAAGTAAACTAAAATCAGTGAGAGTCATCATTGAATTCAGAATAAGACAACAAGAATAAAGCACATTTAACTGATTGCAAACATAATAAAAACTGAATAAAAAAGGACACTGATGTTTATAAGTACCTATCAACTTGCCGCAAAAAAGCCTCAGCTACTTTATCATCTGTGGTGATAACGCAATCTGTATGTCCACTGAAATAAAAAGCAGTGAATCTCAGTTTTACTATATTTTCAATAATGAGAGGGAGGGAGGGAGTGTAAGCACCTTCCATAACGATGTATGTGGTCAACTGCTGATTGTAAATCATCAACAAATTCAATTGTGCAGGCCATAGAACTATATTCGTGATGGAATGAATCTGCTTTTGGAATGGACAACAGTTCATGTGCAACAGGCCCTCCATAAATAGCAACTCCTGCATTAGATTATAAGTTTCTTTTTCAAGAAAGAGGAAGAAATCAAAAGTATAGAACTTTGATGAAAGTGGTTAAAGAAGCAATCTATAAGTCCATAAGAAGTATAGAACTTAATGAAAGTGGACAAATGGAACAGCCTGGAACTGCCTGGCATAACCAGATTTATCCAAAATAATAAAAATTTGCCAACATAGAGGTGTAGGGATCTGCTAACAAAATTCTAACACGAGTTGGGTGTATACTTAGATGCGCTTTATTCTTCCCTGCAAATATACTTCATTTCATGTACTAACAACTTATTTTGTGTGATATTAAGTTATTAACAAAGGCATACTATGAGAACTACAATAGATTGACTAGAACGACACACACTTATTCCACGACTGAACACAAGGTAGAACAATGCAAAAGTAGCAATTATTCTCTCCTGATTCAGGATGCACATTAGGCCTTGTTTGCCTACAGTCTATTCCACCTCAATCTGTATTGGGTGGACTGAAGTGCAGCCAAACATGCCCGCCTATATTTTAAAGATGAGCAAGTAAAGTGAAACTTAAACCTTCTGTTTTGAGTGATAGCAGTAGCTCATCAAGACCTGGAGCCTTTATAAGATCTTTATGAACAAGCAATGTCTCCTGCAGAAGACAGGCAAAATGTGTTATAACTTAATCTTAAAATAAGCTTAAGGTGTCTAGACTTATTGAAAAAAAGGAGCAACAATATCATGGGTTATACTGAACATATCATATTTGTCTCAAAGATTTATACTATGAAAGTAAAGCTGTTATAAAAAAGAAGAGGTGTGTTACAAGGAATTGATGTCTCAATGAACTGTAGTTATATATATTAAATTAAATCAATTTTTGAAAAACAAATAGATTAATGGTGAATCAAGGATGACATGTCCACATATCACTATGAAGGATCTTCTTTATAAAAGAAAAAACGATGATTGGCAAGGCGCTGAGTTGAGTTGTCTAATGTGTGTAAAGGTTTTACTTGGTTCTCTTGAGTAAAGATGCGCCAACAAAATAATTAACAAGCAAGCCAAAAAGAGAGAAGTTAAATAATATAAAATGTAACAAATTTGACATACCATAGCATTGCAGGCTGCTGGGTAATCAATTTTGGAATCAATCACTATTCGTTTGGCCATATTCATGTCAGCTGATTTGTCGATGTATACATGACATATACCATCTATAGAGGAAAAATAGATAAGTCAAACACTAGTCAACAAATTTCTAATATCATAGTGAACTGTTTGTACCAAAACATACTATTGCAAGATAAATTTACCAGCATGACCAAGAACAGGTATCTTAGTTGATGCCTTGATTTGTGAAACCAGCTTATTGCTGCCTCTTGGAATGACAAGATCAATGACATCATCAAGCTGTAGAGTGTTATGAGTTTAGCCTTATTTGGCATATCAATAGAATCATTATTTTCATAATATATTACACTCACCTTTAGTAAATCAGCGATTTCATCTCTACTTGTAACAAGGCCAATAAGTTTTTCACCCACGTGGCTAGGAATTGCACCAGTTATAACCTATAAGAAATTTATTTCAGGACACCAATCTTAAAACATGTCATGTCAGCATGAGAAAATACCTTATGCAAGATTGTGTTTGATCGCATGGCTTCTTTTCCACCTTTCAGGAGAAGACCATTGCCACTTCGAATTGCTAAAGACGCAATCTACACAACGATATCAAAGTTCAAAAATAGCTTATAAATAGTACTAAGCATGAACAAGTCACATGGTGGTGAAAATTAAATGATAAATTATGATAAAAACTACCTGGACCAAAGCATCAGGCCTGGATTCAAAAATGATTAATAACACACCCAAAGGGCACGAAGTCTTTTCGAGTACCAAATCTTCCGCAACCTGAAAAAGGTATTCCATATGTAAAATTTCTATATTTGATAAAATATGTTAGCTTTTCCTTTGTCGTTTGTCACAGAGTTTATAAGCAGTCACCTCTGTTCTTTTAAGTATTTGATTAATTGGGTCGTCCATGTTTGCAAGAGTGCGAATTGAATTTGCAAGGCTTGATATCTATAACATGATAAAATATTAAGATGAATCAGATTGAAAAGAAGAAAAATGCACAATAATCCAACAAATAAAAAAAACAAGGAACAAAAAAAAATAATAGGTCTACCTTTCCAGGCTTTAAAGTTAATCTAGCCACTAGAGATGTATCGTAACCAGCATCTTGTGCTGCAGCTACATCAGCAGCATTCTCGGTTCTAATCAAATCCTCATTTTCCTCTAAAGCCTTTGCTACATCTAGTAATATCTTTTTACGCTCATCCGATGACAAATTCTGTTCCATAAATATACAAAGTTAGTATAAAATATTCAGAACAAAGTGGTCTAGCACTTTATGTCTTCCAGCATATTATGTCTTCCAGCAAACATTGACTTGGATACCTGTAGCCGCCTTGAACATTCTCTCGCAGAGACAGCCATGTCACGAGCACTAACATCTTTGGATGGTTCCCACATACTTGCATCCTTATGAAAGAGAGTACCAATTTTCTCTCCTTGGAGAACTCTAACAATGCTTTGAGATGCAAATCCACTTCAAAGATAAAAAGAAGAAAGTTAAACCGCTTCGCTATTCCTCATAGAGAGACGAACATAGATAGATTGCAACATATGAATTTACTTGTTCCGTCAAGGTGAAAAATGAACATTATTATGACAAGCTAACTACTCAATCCATTTTCCAATGTTTGTCCATAACACACCAAGCGTAGAGACTAAGTACTATTTCCAAGAAAAAATCAATTTTAAAATGACCAGTTATACCATAAATAACATGATACAACTACTTCTCTTTTTTGAAGAGATTTAATTAAGGCAGCGTGTAAGAAGCAATTGAGTCCAATGCAGTCTACACCAAATATATATAGTGAGTCACATACAACTATTTTACTTATTATTAGTTGAACATCACATAGAAATTTTGATATATGACATGGGGAATATATAAATGGGTAACAAAGGACAGCTATCGTTCCATATTGTTAGAGAACGGGAACACAATACATACCTTGTAATAACAACAGGTGTGCCACTATTTGAAGCCACAAAAGCAGCCTTCACTTTTGCCGTCATTCCTCCTCTACCTACACGTGACTTATCTCCAAAAGTAATCTCATTGTGATGTTTCTCTTTGATGTAGGTATGTATTAGCTTTGATTGAGGTTCATTTGGTGGACCACTGTAAAGACCATCCACATCACTGAGAAGAACAAGGAGATCTGCTTTGAGTTCTATAGCCAGAAGACCGGCTAAACTGTCATTATCCCAAAAAATACCAGATGAATCCTGTAAAGACAAACTTTTGATTAGCATGTGGACGAAAATGCTATTAAGAATGTAGCAATTATGCATAAGTAGCAGCACAAAATCACATTTTGCGACAAAAGCTGTTGAAATTTTCAAAAGAATTCATGATACAAAACAAACCTCGTATGGAGCCTTTCTAGTGCTGATGGCATCATTTTCGTTAAATATTGGTACAACTTTGAGTTCTAACAGTGACTCAACAGTTTCACGGAGCCTCTCCCGGAAGTTTGCATTATCAAAATCACTGTCTGTCACAAGAAGTTGGGAAGAGGATACATCAAGCTGCATCACAGGAAGCTTATATTAGAAAGCTATAGACAAGGCACAAAATTGTTGACGAAATTCAATAGCAAGTTAACACACTTGAGTAAATAACATATCATAAAGGGCCATGAGGCCACTCTGTCCAACGGCAGCGCAAGCCTTCCCATCCAGCTCCATTTGTGGCTTTTGCAGATCAGCAAAGCTGCTATTGACAAGCTTCCTGTACTTGAGCCTCTGCTTCCCCACACCAACAGCACCTGAGGTCACAATGATCACCTCGTATCCTAGGGCGTTCAGCTCCTTCACCTGCATTGCCAGGAATATTTGACTAAGAAGCTCCCCAGACTAGCACTGGTTAATAGAACATTATGAAAGTTTGAATTAGAATTGATACCTGCTCACAAAGAGCCCCCAACCTGCCCAGAGCAAGTCGCCCATCATGTCTCGTGACAACTGCAGTGCCCACCTGTTATGAAAAAGGACGAATCAGCTGTAATCAAAACCAGGAGATCCAAACTGGTTCCCCAGACGGAAAGGCAATAATTCCCAAAAGTTGCCAACTTTGTGGGGGTGGATACTAGAACGGTACACTGGAGCTGACCTTGCACAAATGGCAAGCTTAACACACGTTTTCCTTCCCACAAAACCAACCCTCTTTTTCGGGAGGGTCACTTTTCTTTCACTTTGCCCGTTTAATTTCATAGATAGACTAATCCAGCTCCCGATATTAAAAATAAAACAGAGGAGAAACATTCACGGAGTTCGAAAGAGTTTTCACATACTGTACGAAAAAAAACATCAAAATTTAGACAGGATGGCTACTCCAAACATTTCCCATCTGACAGAAAAATCATATAGCAAGATTACGACATCCAGATTCTAAATATAGGAGTCAACATCATCAACCAGTCAACTCGACTGTAAGGGATACAAGCAAAATATTAAACCCAAACAAAACCCTACTACATCACCACTTAGACTAGAATAGACGAAGAGAACCCAAAATCGAACACGGTTATTCAAGAATTATTCGCGCTAAAAACACGAGTAGAGGACACAGAAGAATAACGCAATGCAAATAGCACCAAACAAATCGCGATTTAGATCTAACAGGTCGGCCGGCGGCGCCAATCGGACGATCCAATCACCTTTATGATGACGCGTTTGACATCCTTCATGAAAGCCCGGGTCCGGTCCGCGGTGGCCATGGCCGCCTCCGGCGCTCTTAGCTCGACGCCGCTCCTGGTCCTCCGTCTCCCCTCGCTGTCGCCTTCGCCCTCTCTTATCTGTTTCTTCTCGCGGGGGGCAGTTCTTTCTCTTCCCCTGTCGCCACAATCGCGAGGGTTTTGAAGTGGTGTGAGGGGGGAGGAGGGGGCGAGCGAGCAGATCGCAACAAACTTCCCTGGGGCGGGGTGTCTGCGGCGCCGTCATGCCAGATGGGTTTATCTACCCAGCTCCGGAATCAACGGATGAGAGGGAGGGAGCCCGGGCTATATCGGATCCAAAGGACTCGTTGGACCCATGTATTCTGCCGTATTCTGAGATGTTTAGTGTTCACAAGAGATGTTAGGGTACTCCAAAATAGCTATAGGATTTTGGTCTAAAAATACATATACAAACGTAAATGTAATTATCACCAATTCCAAAATAAATGTTTTGCGCTTTGCGAATGGAATGAGTAGCATCATTAAGAAACAACCCTCACACGGGAGCGCTATCGTGTTTCCACGTGTGCGTATCAGATATCGCCCTAGCTGATTGCGGGGTCACTCGAAACAAACAAAAAGCAACGCAAATGGATAACGATAGAATAAAATTACGTTACAGAAGCTCCAACCAAACACGTCACTAAATCAAAGACCCCTACCGAATGTGGAGAAGGTATTTCATTTCTTTGTTATCTGGGAATAGAATGAGTAGCATCGTTAAGAAACAACCCTCACACGATCCCACGGGGGACTATCGTGTTTCCACGTGTGCATATCAGATATCGCCGTAACTGATTGTGGGGTCCCTTGAAACAAACAAAAAACAATGCAAATGGATAGCGATGAAATAAGATTATAGAAGATCCAACCAAACACGCCGATAAATCAAAGACCCCTTCAGAATGTGGAGAAATTGTTTTATTTCTTTATTTCCCATGCAATTCTTGTATGATTTTGTAGAAATTTATGTGTTCCAACTCTCCCACCGCTCCCTCGGTGTTTGTGGATTTTGACCCGCGAGAAAAATCAAAGCACAGTGCCAGCATCACACCAACCAAACCAAATGCTTGTATCCTTTGCTATGACACTGTTTTTGGTTGAATTGCTATGGCCGTCGTCGATCCTAAACCAAACAATACAATACGTGGACAGGAAACACAAAGGCAAAAAAAGGACATACAATGAATATGACTAGGATAGGAGTGGAAGGCAAGACGAGAGTAGAGCCCACCTCATCGGATAAGTACGTTTTTTAATAAATATAATAAATAAATAGTAGTTCACCAAGGAAAAGATAACACTTGTTGGCTCGTGACTTCCATGAACATGATTTAAGAGATAATAATCTTGCAAGACTCCGTGAAACCCAGGATATTGAGAGATTAAAAAAAACCTGTTGTAGGCATTCCCTTGGAACAACAAAGAAAACATCTTAATGAAATACAAGTGAATGGCCCGGTCGTGAAAAAAAATAACAAAGAAAAATCATTTTATAAGTTCCCGTCAAGCTAACATCAATGCATATGTGATTCTGTTTTCCATTTTGCTAATATACCTTTGTTTAAGCTTTTTTTTTCTTTCCCAAATCGTAGGCACGCAAATGTATACTCCTAATAGCCTAACACAAACTTGTTCGAAAAAAAAAAGAAGAGCCTAACACAAACTCAGGCCGTCGTGGACAGCAGAAGCGAACGCGTGTGCAGGTTTCTGGTGTCTTCAGCGATCGGACGAGCCGCTCCAAACTCCAGACGCGACGCTCCTGCACCGCTAAAACATGCGAGGGATCCGCCACTGGTATATACCGAGATACGGTATCGCGACGGGACTGTGCAGGTGGCACGCACGAGTGGTCAGGGATGCACGATCGAGCTCGGGCGTGATCTATGGATCTGTCCGTCTCACTCGCCCTGGTTTTGGCAGCCGTGGCGAGCTCGGAGCGCGTGCTCGTGGCGCACGACAGCGTTGCTGTGCCTTCTGTGGAAAATGTGGCGCACGCGACAAACATCTTTTGGCAACCTGATCTGGTGGGGGTGGGTGGAATCTGCGCTCGCCACAGACCACAGTCACCGTCCCCTGGCAGCGCCAAAAGGGAATCCACGCGGGCGGCGCCGCGGCGTTTTGGCGCGGCGCACAGTGACAGGTCACACGAGTTGCTCGCATTGGAACACTTGGCTGCCGCAGCGGGATGCCCGGCCAGCTGGCCTTTTTTACCTTCCCGTGGGGGTCTCCAGGTGCAGAGAGCCTGTCCACAGGCCAGAGACGTGACGCTGTTCTGTTCGCTTTCTCCAAATTCTGTTGCGGGAAAACTTCGCTGACTCTGATGCTACAGGGTTTCTGCACCGTGCACGATATGCATGTATCGCATTGGTTGGTTGGAGCCTTCGGTACACGGTACACCGTTGACCGCTCAGAGGAAGTCACAGACGTCTTTTTGGGAAGCAAAAAAAACGCTAACACGTCATCGGTCCAACGTCGGGCTCACCAAAAGTTCAGCAAAAAGTTCCAAAAACTCATCATCATTCTACCGAGGAAAAGCCCAAAAGTCACACACAGCCCACTGGGCCGACCCATCATCGTGCAATGGAAAAGAGGAAACGCGATCGGCCCACTAGACCGACACGGCCGAGCGGCGGCGCCCAGTCCACCACGCGCACGCCACCCTCCAACCCAAGCAAACACAAACACAGGCGCAGAGGCAACGAAGCAAAGCAAGGAACGCGGCTGCGGCACACGCGAAACGGCAGAAGCATCATCCCTCTCTACTCGTCTCCGCTCCTCCTCCACGCAGCCCAAACTACTCCGCCCGCATCCGCAATTCCCCAACCCCCCAAGGAAGCGACGCGCTCGCGCAACCTGACCGCACCGGCCGTCCAGAAGCTTCGTCGCCGCCGCGTCCGCCGCCCGTCCATCCACCGCGCTCGCGCCGTCGCATCGCACGCTCGCTAGGGTTCCGGAGGGCCGGGATCGCGGGGGAAGATGGACTGGAGCGCGGTGACGGCGGAGGACCTGGTGGACGCGCTGCGGGAGGTGGACTGGTCCACGCCGCCGCGGCCTGTGCCGGAGTTCTTCTCCCGCTTCACCGTCCCACGCTCCTACTCCAAGTGGACCAGCCGCCTCAAGTGCAACCTCTACTAGTACGATCCGCCTGACTCCTCACCGGTGCCTAATAATTGCCTAGTATAGCCTTTTCCTTTCCCTTCATCGCGCTAATCCACGATTTGCACAGGACTGAGTGCTGTATTGAAGGGTTTTGGTAGGATTTCCTGTTAGTGGCCCATGTCTTGGCCCCCCTCCACTTGGATTTGTGGGCATCTAGAGTGAATTCTGCTGGATCAGGCGTATTTTTCCCCGGAAAGAGTAGATTAGTGTGGATGTACGCTCGTGGTTGTACTCCTTTTGAGAGCTCCAGACTGCAGGACATGTTACTTGTGGCTAATGCTGATAAATCGGGTGCAGATACCCCTGACCCTGAGTGAATTGGTGAATTCCTTAGATTGCATTTGTCCAATCTGAAGCCTTATTTCATTCTCATGGTTCACATATACTGGCATAAAATGTCAAGGATAAGAAAATGTATGTTGCTTATAGGTGTAGTGTAAGCATTATATATTTTAGAGTCCCAGCAAGTCGGGTCGTGATTAAAGGAGTTACACAGGAGGACACTGTCTGGCTGTGGGTTAGCCTTTTTGAAAATTGTGATTGATGTATTGGTAGTTTAATGATAAAAATTATAAGAGTGAGTAGCCCTCTGTATTGACTTCTGCGGCCTCAGCTTGTCTACTAGCTTACATATGCTACAACTAGGATATGTTGGAAGAATTGGAATAAGCTTAGTTCTTCCAGAATTTTACATATGTTAGGCTTACTCTTGGGGGAAGAAATGTGCATATGTGCATATAAATTATGTACACCAGTGTCAGTCTTAGAGCTTTAGATTTGTGTAGGTCACTTAAAGCATGATACACATGACTTTTTTTTTTCATTTTATTACTCTAGATCTAGATGCATCCAGCTTGGAGAGACGTACATTGCGCTAGTTAACTTGTTAGAAGGGCGTGTAATTTTCATTACTTTGTGACTAGAATTGATTTCTTAATTTTGATTTGCAGCTACAGGACAAACTATTTCATCTTGATCATGTTCATCCTTGGTAAGGAAAATGATATATAAGCTTTCTTTTCCTTGTATTTATAGGCTGACTGATATTGACATGCTACAATGGGTATATGCAGGGATGGGCTTCCTTTGGAAGCCAGTTGCTATCCTTGCTGCTTTTATGACTGGACTTAGCATTGCATTTCTCAATGATAGGTAGATTGTGCCCTAATTCACTTTTCTTTGTAGATTTTCAATTGTTCAATATTATACAGGTTCAGACTTTTCTTTACCCTGAACTAACAAAGAATCAAAGATATTGTGACGTTCATACTTCTTTCAATAAAAAGCATTCTGCTTTGAACTGAAGTAGCAGCTGGCTAGTAGTTTTTCATCTTCGGTTCAGTGAAAACTGAAAAGCTGTTCAGTTTGAAGCTGCAGTTTGGTGTTAACCCTGTCTAGCAAATTATATAATAAACTATACTTTGGGAATTCTATTCAGTTCGTAATTAACTTGTATGTACAAGTTAATGGGACATTGACAATTTGCAGTTTTCTAGTTCAATGCTCTAGTGTGTAATAAACTATACTTTGTGTGTGTGTGAGTTGAGAGCCATGATACTGTTTTCAAAATCCTCAGAAACTATTAAAAATTGCATGGAAGTACAAATGTTGATGAATGTATTCATAGAAACCAATACTGCACACATGATTTCATATTTGATCATGGCACACTAAACGTTAACTTATACAATCTATCTCTGGATATATTGTGTCCTGCCCTCAAACCTGATTGCTTGCATGCTTCTGTGCATCTTTGCATTCAGTGGCCAGCATGTCTTTTCTACTAGAAGTTTACTGACATAAAGGGAGTACCATGTAAGTTTAATTCGTGTGCTGCAGTTTGTTCCATCAGAATATTATGTTCTTCGATACACAAAGTGCTTTAGATTTTATATAGTTTTTCAAAAGGATGGCAAAAGCTTTGCTGTTGTTTTGTTAGAAGAGATTGGCCAACTTTTTAAGGGAAAAACTGGGCCTGAAAAGCTTGTTAGGTTTTATATGTGATGATAGAATTTTTGTTTCCAGAACACAGGAACTCTACATAACACTGTAATTTCTTCTAATATCCTCATTCTATGATTCAGCCAATCAGTCCTAAGCTAACAAAAGACCAGATATGATGGAAGTGCTTTTCATAACTTTTCTTTCTTGGAACAATTGAAATGTTGGTAGTGACAAACAATTGCATACCCTACTATTGATTTCTCATTGGAAGATTCAACTACCGATTACTGAGACTGAGTTCTAATTGGTCCCCATATGAGTGAGGATCATGTTAGGGACCCCCCATATTTTTTCTCTATAAAGCAATGAAACGCAGCTCTCCTGCGGTTTCAAAAAAAAAAAAAAAAGAGAGAGAGAGACTGTAAATATGAATTGCTGTGATACATGGTTTTCAAATTTTGTGCCAAGAATTCATCTTTTCTTTTTCTGGCATATATGAGTATTATAAACTAATTATCATGTTTGGTATTTCAGTTTTGCAGTCACTTTCAATGAGAAAGTCACAAGGACTGTAAGACAATTTTCACCACATTTAGCTGCAAAGATGAGGCCACCGATAACGTGGGTATCTTAGTTTCTGATGTTTCTTGTTTCTTTATTTTTATTGTCGGTAACTTCAAATGATGCTAATATCATTTTTTTCAGTCCTGTTCTTCGCGGTCGACCGAGCTCGAAGAGATCAATTCATATTTGTGGCCGACCTCGCTGGGTGTTTGTCCTGTTCTTTTCTGCAGGTGTGCAAACACTGGACCTGGACTTCCTAAAATTCTCTATCTCACCGGTCTTCAAAACTGACACCACCTGTTTCCTTGGTTGCAGTTAGCTGTATACTCTGGTTGACCTCATGCAGTCTTCTCACAGTCCTCTGGGCACTTCTCATTGCTCTATTTGGTATGACCAGTGTATGCTTTTGAAATTTTATGTATCACGAATCACGATTCACGAGCAGTGCCCTTATGGTATTTTCTGTTGTCCACAGCAACTGTGCTCCATGCTAGCTTCAGAACACCAAATTTGAAAGCACGTCTGAATACATTCAGAGAGGAATTCCGGGCTGTTTGGCGGAATTATAGTGAGCTTTGAGGCTCCTTTGTTTCTCTCATGTAAGTACCTCTTTGACGATCGATACCTGTATTTCTGCATCATATTTTCCCTGTTCTGTTCCAAATGATAGACATTTTGGCTTTTCTAGATACATAGCTTTGGCAATGCACTTATGTCTAGATATATAGTAAAAGGAATATATATAGAAAATCATAACCAATTATAATTTTCTTATAATTTGGAATGAAGGAAGTAGGTTAATGTTGGCCTGTGTATATTCCCTAGTTGTAGATCCTCCACTTCCATAGCTTTTTGATTAAATGTATCTTTCATCACAGGTTCATGTGGTAAGGAAAGGTGTTTGTGTGCTGAAACGTCCATGGTGTTTGTGAGTTTGTGCTAGATCTAGTTGAAGATGAGATGCCATTGGACATTACTACATGGATTACTTGCTCTTCTGGGAGGTGGGATTTGGATTGGGTTGATTCTGAATGCACTGTGATGCAATCCCTTAGCACACGATCGATCCCTCAAGAACAATAATTTTTCATTCAGACTTCTCCCTGACCGAGCATTGGAGAGGGCAGCATGTAAAGGATGTAAAAATGTACCTGTTCTCGATCAAAACGAATGTTTGTTGAAATATTACTAATCTGTATTGCATCCTCTGTTGGATTATTTGTTTGGTAACTATAATTTTGCTTGGAGCATTTGTGTTAAGTGAAGTTACAGCGAGTAGATATTTTCTATCCATCCATCCATTCGATCACGAAAATTGATTTTTTTTTTAAAGACCCTGGGAAGGCTGCTGCAGTGCTGCTAGGGCCAACCAAGTAAATATGGTTCCTGCTCAGGAGGATGAAATTCAACCAAGACCCTTGGAAGAGCACAATATTAGGATGGCAAACCGAGGAGTCTGAAGGTGAAAAAGACAAACTAAAAAGAGTCTTTTCTTTTAGTGTATGCCATTACAAAAGTTCGTAATGCCACACAAGTCATTATAAAAGTTCGTTGTACACTAGTACCACTGCTCTAAACTTTTTGGTAAACCTAACTCTGAAGGAGATAAACCTGTGGTTTGCCCTAATATTAAATCTTAGAGATTAAAAAAACCTATCATAATGGTATGTATCATTGATCACTGTACTTCCCTCATATCTAATTTGGTATTGCCACGCCGACTTTATAGCCTTAAAGGTTTGCAAGAGACCATGAAAATTGAAAAGGAGGTACATTGATATTTTTTTTAGAAAACTTGATCCATATAAAAACTTCTTAGGGTACTGGAGTCCTAATGGTAAATCTAGATTCTAGAGGTATGCTGACTGGTGTCAGATCTGAAATGTTTGATCTGGAGAATTGTAAAGCTAGGGAGTTTATTATTATTGCACATGTTTATCAGAAAAAGGCTGAATAAAAATGGCCCCTTGCCAATGTCATATAACTCAGTTCATCACTGAACTTTCTAACTGATGTCTGAAAGTGAAATGCCCTCTAATTATTGGTGGTGATTTCAACATTCTGAGATTCAGTAATGAGAAGAACAAAAAGTTAAACACGAATAAGTTTTCGATATGTTCAATCGGTTCATAAATACCCATGAGCTCAAAGAAATGAAATTGGTGTGTAGGAAGTTTACTTTGAGAAATAACATACATGTCCCTACTTTGGAAAAACTAGACAGGTCTAATCTCTGGATCCTAGCTAGGAACAGGACCTTCCCTATGTAACCTTAAGAAAATTCCAAGATACATGTCTGACCATAAGCCTCTTGTCTTCAATTCTGAGCTAAATGGCAAAGAATCTTGAAACCTTTTTGCTTGCAAAATTTGTGACTAGATCATGCTAATTGTATCCCCAAAAATCACTAAAATCTAGGGCAACAACATTATTGCAAGTGATGCTGCAAAGACGGTGCATTGAAATGAATAGAATTAAGAGTGCCTTAAAGTGTGGAGGTTAAGTATCAAAGGGCACAGCAGAAAATATAAGAGCAATATCAAATGAGCAATAATTGGAAATTTTGGAAGAGGAGAGGATCCTCCCTGCCGTACTTCTTGCCAGGGAGTCTTTTAATCAAACTGAGTTCTTAAAGTTTATGGAAGAAAGGAGAGTTAATGGCATAGAAGATCCAATTCGACTTGGTAGCTTAAGGGGGACAACAACACACAATATTCCTAGAGTAGCTAATGGGGGAAAAAAGGAGAGGAAACATCATTTTCGAAGATAATACCATTGAGGTGATCATTGCTGAACAAATTGTTGAACATGCCACAAACTACTATAAAAATCTCTTTGGCTTATATGACAAACCTAATTTCTCAATAAATTCAAATTTTGATAAAAACAATTTGAAATTGCATATGTTGGCATATTTTTAATACTTGACCAAAGTTGGATAAGTCTGATATAGTACACAGAAAGGGGTGCTAGCAAAGCACACTGCTGGACTAATTCGATCTATATGAACAAGATAAAACCCAATGGAACAGTTTTATTCCCTCGACTGGCAAAATATTAGAGAGCATTAACTTCAATAATCCGTCATTTTGAACGGAACTTTGTTCTCTCAAGAAGATTTCGCCAGAGACATTTGAACGCCTATTCTACGCAATGATACAGAATTGGTAGCTACAAAATGGTAGGCAGCAGATTGTAACACTGAGAAAGAAGAAAATCTCAAATGAAGGTAATCTACAGCAATGAACACTTCTACTCAAAGTTGCTCCGCTCTTGTGAAACTCAAGCAAAGATTCTTGCAGGTTGAACACTGGCCCGATCAAATTGAGCAATCTGATTATGTGGCAAAGCTTCTGTCGCCAGCATCCCCAAGTCCTGGAACAATCTGATTATGTGGCAAAGCTTCTGTCGCCAGCATCCCCAAGTCCTGGAACTATAAAACTGTGGGCACAAAACAACAATGGAAATCATTAATCAGCAGAAGCAAGGACCAAATGGGGCATTTATGCAGCAATAACAACTAGTAATACGTCCTCCATGAGTTTTGCAACGAACTGATAAGTTTAGAACAATACCCTTTCTCATTTACTTCGGGATCAATTATTCCTGTGTACACATGGAGCCTGGAATGGAAGAAAATTGTAAATGCTGCATGCAGCATGTAGGTGAACTTGTTATGACACATAAGACTGTCTATTTCTTACCCAGGGAACTTGTTATTGAGTTTTTGCAGTGCTGGAGGTGATGCAACAGCAGATACCTGAATTGGGGGAATGATAGCGTTAGAGATTGATAAAATGGTTAAATAGCAGAAGCATAAGGAGGTTTTGACGAACTTACAACTTTAATCTGCTTGCTGGTAACTCCACGCTCGATTAACAAGTCAATAGCAGCAACCATTGTCCCACCTAAAGAAACAAATGCAATCATGATTCTTAAGAGATTTCTACAGCAATAGTCTTTTTTTTCTACTCCTTTCATATCTGGAAAAGAAAAGCAATTTATCATAACAACTTGTTTAGAACCACGTTGTTGAACCACTAACAACAGTGTTTTGTGCATAATGCTGGTTAGGTACAGGAACTTCTTTTCAATTTTAGTTTTGGGAAATTGGTATGTTCAAATTTAAGAACCTTAGGCAGAACAAAAATTGTTTATGCAGAGCTAAATGTTTACCAGTGGCCAGCATTGGGTCAACAACTAGGACACGAGCCCCCTCTGGAATCTTGTCTGGCAGGCTGGATTGAAAGAAGAAAAAGAAAGAAATGTTAAGGGTGCTCTAATTAGTGTAGGCATTTAACTATTTAAGAAATTTTGCAGTGCTGAACAGATCAGCACAACAATGTGATAATAGTTAACACAAAGAATGGTAGATGTTATAATGTATAACTACTAAGTACTATAATTTAATCAAGATAGCAATGGGACCCTTGTGTGCTAATATCTGCATTCTGTACTATGTTTCATAAAGAGGGATTTACTTGGACTAAAAAAAAACCATTTGCAACATTTATTCTTCTGTAGTTCTGTAGGGTCTTGTGATCCAAGAGTGACAATCATAGCAATTGCATAAACTAAAGCATGGACCAGCTCAATTATCCAATCTGGCAATGCAACTTTGACCACTATTTTCTATTAGAATATACTTATAGATTCTAAGAGTATTCGTGAGAGTTTTCAAACAAATATTTTAGAAGTTACTGACACTCCAAGTTTCAAATGAATGAATCTTAAACAAAGCTTCAAGCATCTGTGACCAAACGGAGCACAAAATAGTGTGTGGGAAAATAAAGTAGAGCATGCAGAAAGGAAACATACTTGTTCAGGTATACTGAAGGTTGAAGTGTTTCTTCATCCCTACGGAGGCCTTCATATTTCAACAAAATGGGACCGATAAGAATAGTTGTTCATAGCTTTCGAGATGAACACTTATTTGTGTAAGTAATTAAAATAGAGCCACTAAAATATTGTATTTACAGATATGTAAATAGTTCAGGCAAGCTTCTTTGTTTATTTAATATTTTTGACAAATGCATTATTAGCAAGTATAATAATAGTGTGTGGCGGTTAAGTACATAATATATAGATATTAGTCTGCATATTTCCAACTTTATTCCTCTGACCCACAAAGATGCATGCATCAAATCAAGAATAGAAAGCATTGATTTGGTACACAGAGAACAAAAAAAAAAATCAGTTTGGAGTTATGGAATTTTGGTCATGAATCTTATGTTAGCAATATATGAGCATAAAAATTCTATTTTAATTTAAAGAAGGAGAACAGAATTTGGCTCTAGTTTGCTAAGACATATGCATGGAACTTTGTTTAATCAACTTACCAAGGTGATAAGTCTTGGTGGCTGGCAGAACTGCTGAAGCAAGCTCGGCTAGTGCAAGACCGGCTCTCAGTATTGGAATAACCTGTTATACATGCTAGTAGAAAGACTAAATACAATCGTAGACACACTACAAATGCCGTGTACAATATCTGGTGTTAAGAAACAGACTTACCAGAACAGGCTCTCTTGGATCAATAAATTCAACACTAGCTACAGCTATAGGTGTTTCAATCTCTCCTGTGATTGTAGGCTGCAAGGGTTCAGAACGATTTATCATGACTCCTGATGTTCAATGAAGTTTTGATTGATGTGTCTAAGAATGACTGTGATCCACACATCTATTTATGGCGCAACACATTGTTCATGATATAGTAAGATAAGGGAACATGTCCATGACTTGGTGTTGTGGGGCTGGATTCTAAGAAACAATAAACGGCTACGTATTTTTTTTTTAAAAAAGTACATGAGACAACTGTGGCAAAAGAAGTAGGCATGAAGACATCTAAAAACTGTGATAAATTATTAAATTTTGATTCAGATGTTACTGGCATTCAACATTCTTCCCAACAAGTATAATTGTCCATACCATGTCAAAACTTCATTTTACTCTGACTATGCTAGCAGTTCAATTTCAACTTAAAGCATTAGAAGAGAAAGAAGAATCGCAGAAAAAGATTAACCAGGCAAAAGATTTCAACTCACCAACCAATCTCTGGATGCTTCGTATATGAGCAGCCGACCAAGCTCTGCCATGGCACTCTCTATGACAGCAATTAACAAAGGCTTAGTGAAATCCTATCATACTGCTTCCCACAGCAACACTACCAACCACGGTCAAACAATATTGCTCCCCAATTAATACCCACCAGAGTGGTGTTCAATTGCTACTGTATCCAATTTCTACTAAGCCATTCAAAATCCTCGCACAAAAAACAAAATACTAGCCATTCAGAAACACTCACTGAAGATGGCGCAGGGTGTCTGTTCGTTGCGCAGCACGGAGACCCAATGCTTTATCAGCGGGTGCGGCGGGACGAACACCTGCGGAAAAAAACACGTCACGCCCTGTCAGTGTCACCCCACACCACACTAGGAAACCATCTACTCCTCCCGCATACGCACGTGTCAAATGCCAGATGGATAAACAAAAGAAAAGGCCAACGAGCAAGCAGAGGGAGGCAGAGCCAGATCCCAACCAGCATCTGGCCGCCGGACGTGGGCGATCTCGCGCCCGTGGCGGCGGCGTCGTGGCTCGCCGCCCTCGTCGCCGTCGGAGGCAGACTCATCGCGTGGACGGGCGGCGGGGCCGGGACGGTGAGGCGCCCGGAATTGAGGAGCGCGCGGGGTGGGAGGAAGAAGAGGGAGGCTTGAGGGAGGCGCTGAGGCGCACAAGCGATGCGGTGGAGAGGCGCCGCCGCGGGCGAAGGCATCACGAGGGCCGGGCGCGGCGGGGCTGTGCGGGGGACTACGGAT
>JAKNSH010184687.1:0-15553 GCA_027790015.1 Cymbopogon flexuosus | reverse complement strand
TCGAAAAGAAAAGGGCCATTTTCCTAAACCGAGTTTTTTTGAAGGCCGTTTTCATAATTCTCCCTACTATATTACTGACATGTGGATCCAAGATACGGTTTCGTTGATGCATGATCCAGCTGTGCATAGTCCATAGATTACGCAAGAGATTAAGATACAAGCAGTATGAGAAAGGCAGGATGCAGGAGGGCAAACCGTGAATGCTTTGCGGTGAGGGAAGAATCATGCAGGACCAGGCTTGCTGATGGTGTCCCCCCCACAGGCTGCTTGTGTCGCTGATGTCTCTCATCATGCGTCTCAATTAGTCTTTCTGCACAAGTAACCTTCTGAGATCCACACCCACATGCAGGTGCCTGTAGCTTTATGCAAAGAATGATTCAAATAGCAGGCTCTGTCATCTTGCTTTAAACTATGCTATTGTTTTAAAGACAAATTTTCTACTAATTGACTTTACAGAACACTTGCTGTACTCTGTAGCTGTTATTGTTTGTGGAGATAGGATTGCAGATTTGTTTTATGCATCTTGTCAGTTCACTGACAGCAAAAAAACCATGTGACAAACCGTAGGAGGAACCAAGCGTTTTGCATTAAGAAGAAAATAGACACCTAAATTTGAGTTAAAGAGAGCTCCATATATCCAATGGACCACATATCCAATCCAATCAGCTGAGCTGAACTCACTTCCTTCCTCAAGCGACCGATAGTGTTTGCTCAAATTTGGCATAGAGGAAGCTGGGTATTGACTGCCACTCTCTTCACATTAGAACCAAAGGTACGAAGGAAGATCTGAAAGGTTGCACTTTATTTTAGCACACTCATGCCTAGAATAATACGAGTTCATTATGCAATAGCAAGAGGGGGGGGGAAAACAGCAGCGTCGTTCGAAAAAATTTCCAGCTTGGTTAGGCAAGGTGATCAGGTTTACTTTGGGTTTGGAATGTGCTCTCCATTTGTGAGTCTAGAGGGAGCGCGAGCGCCTGAGGCAGCTCGGCGAGTCGACGTTGCAACAAGGCGACAACAGCAATACTAGTGCCGCAGGCTGTACAGGTGCCTGGGTGGGGCATCGAAATGGAAGGGGTAGGCCTTGACACGGGGAGGTGGTGGCAACCCAGCAATGGACACCATTGGAGAGACAGCCGAAAAAGAGGAGAGGCGGGGGAGCCCACAGCCCAAGCAAGGAAGAAGACGGACAACGTCGAGGGAGGCCACAGGAATCATGGTCATATATATGGATAATAAACGTGAAAAATGGAAATCAAACACCTGGAGTAGGATAGCATCCACCTTATTTTAAGAAAAGCTCGAAATTTGGACTCTTATTTGGTTTATTTCAGAAATTTTATTCCAGTCTCTGATAGTTTTGCACAATCCTGTTTTTAAGAAAAGCTCTCAAAATGTGAAACCAAAAAAAAAGGGAAGACCTGTTTGTTTCAATGAGTCAGCAAGCATTATTGATAGAAAATGAGAGTAGGCAAGTAATAGTTGGAGCAAGAGCTGTAGCTGATGGTTCGAAGAACATTCTAATGGATAGTTGCAAGTCTCTCAACTCTGCAGATGACAGATATGGAGATTCTGGTCAAAATAAAAGGGAAAAGGATACTATTACATGGTCCTGTTCTTGAACAAGGGGTTTGATTTGCTTTGTGAGCACATTCCTACCACTTGTAAATTCAACTGTAAAACTCCGATTCTGGGTGCATGGTTTAGCAATTCCAAAGTTCAGCTACACATCACACGAAAAAATGGAACATGACAATTTATGTTAGCTCTGGTAGCAAAGCCCTATCCATTCATGACATTATTGACATGAGTAAATGAGGGGAGAAAAAGCAAATAATAATACAACAGCATTGTGAGAGATTGCACCTTTGGCATCTTCTTTATCCAGCAAAGTAACATGGTCACTGAAGCAAGTTTAACCAGAAGCCTCCCCAAAGAGAGGGCTACCACCTCCTCCAGGAAGCAGGAAACAGAGACATCAAAATGTTAAAGCATCAGCCAAGCAGCTTTCCAGGTCATGCTTAGAGGAATTAATGCTGAAGAGTATACTTGACTAGTCACTAGTGTGACCAACTTCAAGCAAGGCAGCAGGGCAGTGTCTGGTGAACTAGCAGCCAAAGAACAATTGACCATATAGAATAATTGCCGTGCTAACTGTACATCCCATTCTTTAGTACAAAGAACATGCTAGTCACAAGAAGACTACCTACTATATAGAATATCACAGACAAATCCATGCTCTTCACCAAATCTTATCTCAGATTCATAAAATGTCCCAGTAGTTGGTAAAGTACTGTAGCAGTAATGATATGAAAATGTGAAGCAAAATAGATATGACTAGGAGATCATGGAGCAAATTATTGTTGCAGACAGCTCATATTAATCTACAGAAGGCCAGACACCATGAAAAGCGAGCAGCAATTGTGTACCAAAAGGGCGTGATGGCTAGAAAATGCAGATCCAGGAAGTTCAGAAACATAGCAGGCATAAAAAACAGAATCAAATAGTAATAGTTTTCAACATTAAACAATTGCAGCAGGTAAGAGAGAATGATAATTTGGTTAAATGTTGAAAATTGAAATCCTAGAAGAAGAAAAAAAAATGATGCATATTAGTCTACATGCCTTTTTATTTTATGTTACCATTTTTAATGGAGAATAGCACATGCAATTTCAAAATTCTGTTAAACAAACAGTACTGCTGTCAAGTGAACACAAATCCCTTTAAATCCATCCACTAGTCCAAAAAACTTTAGTATGACCCAATGAGTCAATGGCCTTATGACCAAGAACATAGATTCAGATTATGAAAACTATATTGCACAAAAGCAGGACAGCAGGGGTAGGCATCATGTTAAAGGCAAAGAGACATAAAGGAAAAAGGGAAAAGGAATGTGTGGACCAGTGGGCAGTGCTGACCTGACCTACAGAGTGGGAACCAGTACTGTTTTCCCCACACCTCCCAGTGACATTATCATATATCACTGCCATCAGGCTTTACAAATTACAAGCACATATGGATCGGAGCACGGAGCATACATCTATAACAGACTAACAGAGAATAATAGAAGTAGATCACGTTAGCACACTAACCCAGGAACCAGAAATGATAACAGTAGTGATTTCGATTCTGCAATATATCGATTGGCAAGGTCAAAAAGTTTCAAGACTCACATAAGAGATGTGATTGGTTTTAACTTGCAAGTATACAACTTCAAAGCGATTTCCCAGACAAGCTAGTTCAGCATTGAAAAGAGTATGCACACAGGTTCAGGAAGGTACAAACTCTGAAACTAATCAGTATCACATAGGAGATCTGCTTGGACAGATGAGACATATAAAGTAAACTTAAAATGGCAGTGCAGTAAGGCCGGATATGGTGAAGCATCAAAGATACCATGAAGAACCTTGAAATATGGAGTTAATGAACCCAGGATGAGAACAGTCATTCATGCATTATTAACTTTGTTTTAAAAAAAATCATGCATTATAAAATTGCAAATAAGAAATGATAACATAACTAATTCACAGGTAACTAACAACTCTTCATGGAGTAATTAACTACTTGTGACTGCTGCATATAGCATATCAACATATCCTAGCATGAATATCAGTTCAGAACAAAATGAATAAAGATGCTATTGTACAAACCGTGTGATAAGGGCAGCCTGCAGATTCCCCTGGGGATAATATACATCATTGCCAAGCAAATGTGTCCATGGTATCCTCATCTAGCTGTACAGGGCAGTATTGAAACGCATAGCTCAAATCTCTCTGAGCAAATAACAAACAAACAGTGTGTTTTTCTAATTCTGAAGTTTGATCATCTGAGTCTTCACTTATCTGCCATTCCCTGAACTTGAGAGGAAGGCCGTTTGCTGAACTCTGAGCAGAAACTTTTCTGATGATCAAGAGAGTTCATCTTTCCATCCTAGCAGCAGAGTGCTTGTGGTGTTCTCTGCCACTGTTGAGCTAGGATCCTGAGCTCCACACTCAAGCTGCTGATAATAGACTAGCATTGGCCTTTTCCTTGTATTAGTTCTAATTGCACCTGGTAATAGAAGGACAACAGCCCAAAAAAATTAACTGTCTTGTTAAAGAAACAAAGACAGATAAAGAATACAGAAACAAAAATGATAGCCAATGATTGAAAAAAAAAAGAAAAAGAAATGTAAAAGGACACCCCAGAAGCATCACTGAAGGGGCTTCAATGGGAGGAAGAATTTCTATGCATGCTTAAAACAACATTTGAGATGCTAGACATGATCCACACAATGCCATAAATCGGTGTGGATAAGATCCTGTGAGTAGAAAAAAGAAGACAAGACATGTCTTACGCTGAGTATTCATAAACACGCAGTTGGGAACATCACCAGTTTGCACTCTGCTTTGTCAATTTAGATATCCTATCTTCAGGTAGTGATGCTGGGTAGTGTGGAACAACACACTTGTCGGGTACCACAATTAGGGGAACCCCAAACAACGGACTAAACACCTCAACGAACCCCATAGAGTTGACACCCCCTCAAAACGCAAAAAACAATAGAGGCCTCGGTTCGCCCGATCCCTCCCTCCGTCTCGCTCGAGACGTCCTCCGACCCCTCTGTCTCGTCCGAGACCCCTTCGTCTCGCTCGAGACCTCTTCCGACCCCTCCGTCTCGTCCGAGACCCCTTCGTCACGTCGCCTGACAAGAGCATTCAATGCACCCTGAGCACGCCACGCTGCCACAGCTCAGCTTCACCGCGCTTCACGGGAATAACCTTACAGGGGACAGATCTCCGTTTACCATCTCATGATAACTCCGCGAGTGGTCACAAATCACTGCGATGCACTCCAGGACACTTACCACCTAACCCAACATGGGCAGGCACGCCAAGGCCTCCGCTGCCACGACCGGTCTTGTCGATCTCCCAAGGGTCCGAAGGTCCGACCACCACCGCCCTGGGTATGGCATGGCCTCGAGCTTTAGCCAGACGGCCAGGGCCCTGGGTATACACGCACGCCTGTACTTCCCCAAAGGGAAGACGTGCTGCACTGGTACAAATGATTGCACCCTGGGTCTCCAAAATCAATGCTACAAAACTCGAACACCTCTACAGACTACAGAAGCCGCCAGCGCCCCTCCCTGGCTATAAAAGGAGGTAATCGGCCATGGGGAAAGGGGGCGAGCGCACAAGCCCCAACAGCCACAAGCTCAAGACTCGTGCGATCAACACCTCAAGCAATACGTTCTAGTTCCTGCTTCCTCCTTTGAGACTTGGGATCTCATCCCTCTCTTCCCGCTTGTAACCCCTACTACAAGCACCTCAGTGCAAGATAATACAAGATCTCTTCCTCCCACTGGACGTAGGGCCTTTTTTGTCCGAACCAGTATAAATAGTTGTGTTCGTCTTGCATCACCATCCGGGACAGGGGCACGCAACAATATAAATTCACTAGTTGGTGTTAGGACCCGCGGTTCGAAACACCGACAACACTTAAACCAGTTAATTGCTAGAAAATCTGGATTAGCCAACAAATTAAATGAACTACCAACTCAAATGGCCACTTGAATACATGCGAAAGTTCAGATTCACAGGTGCAGTAGGCAGTAGCAATGCAATGGTCATTCCTCATATCAGTTCCAGTTTGACATTGGCTTTCATATGACCAATGCAGATTCATTATAGCGCACACTAATTTGAATGCTACGACACAATACAACCAACAGTATACCAAAAGCCCAAACAACTTCAGGCCCGTACACCAGCTTTGGACTTTGGAGGGTGGGTTCGAACACTTGATTCAATAAATTTGCCAGCGTAATCTAATAATATTAAGCAACTGTAAATACGATTACAAGCGATAACCCTTTAACGTCGAGCCAACAGCGCTGGAGATTCGAGAGAACCATTCGATCTAGGGCAGATTAGGGGCGGGAAGTACCGGAAGGCTCGGCCGGTCGCTGGATTCCGGCGGACACGGAGAGATGCAGACCACCGCGGCAGACGGATTCCGGCGCGTCCACCAGGAATCCTCCTCTCCTTCAGGAGCAGAGGTCGAGGCCTCGAGCTGATGGTGGATTTGAGAGTCCAGCGTGGTGCCCGCTTTCAACTGGTGGGCCGGTGGGAAACTCTCTAATGGGCCAAAAGTGCTCTCATAAGGCACACTAATTTGAAATGCATGTTAGCAAAGTGGCTTTGGCGACAAAAGACGGGGACACGTGCTCGGCCATTACGAAACTGTACATGTTGATTTTTTGTTCTTGGATAAATCACTCCCGCTGACCTGATCGATCCAACGACCATACATCTGATTTGGTTCGGCTCGCCGGCAAAGGGGAAAAAGGGAACAAAGTGACAGTAGGCGAGCGAAGGCATTGGACTTTCTGTTGAAGATCAGTCGTACAGTATTTGCATAGCTGTGACGCTAATCCGGCCATTTTCGTTCAGTCATATATTGCTCCTGATTCGTAGAATCACGGCTGGTTCTAGCCATTCACATCCCGGCGGCAAACAAACCAGTCAAAAAGAGCAGACATCACCAACCAACCGGCAGACACGGTGTGAGTTGGTGAACAGGAGGCTTCTATCCTCCTGCCACTGCCTGCCTAAGGTAAAAGAGCAAACAGCATTACCAAGAAAAATCTGAAGATGGACATGGACTAATCTCTTTAGCGTGCAGCTGAATACTAAAGAAATCGATGTGACTCTCCTCCCAACGTTCAAACCATTTAACAGAAATTGATAGAACCATCTAGTCCATAATAATAAAACCATAACCAATAAGTTGGACTAATAACGATACAACAAATCTGCATTACATACCGTTACGTTACAACGTCGTAAACCACACATCATGAAACCAGCGAAACACTAACACGTGCCGGCAAGAAAAATCAAGAATGCAGCAGAAAAAGGACGCTCGCCAAAAGCATGACTAGCGATTGAGGAGCTACAGGCAGAGAAGCAATCAGGCTGGGGTCAGAGTCAACAATTGCAACGACAGATTAAACAATCTTTCCACAGACAGGAATTCAACATCTCTAACTAATGCATTAGATATCATGTACAGTTTCCTTGTACCGGCTGCAACATGCCACATGAGATCATCATGTGGATAGAGACATTAGATAACACAGATAACACAAAAGCTTGCCGACAAGCAACAACCCTAGGCACCCAACACTTGGCACCAAAGGAAACAGCAGAGACATTTGACATACGGGCAGAGTGAACAGAAACTGAGAAACGAGCTTATAGCATTATCACTCAGCACGCTGCTTCCACCCAATTAGAGCACAAAAAGGTATCTACAACCTGATCCTATTTACAATTCATCCTGCTCTACTTAGTTATTACTCGAGACCCAAGGGCACTGCATAAGGCCACTTGTCTTACAATACAGAACATAGCTAAAATCACTACTCTAACAAAGAAACAAATAAATCCAAGAGAAGGAAATAAAAGAACAATATGGACAATCAAAAGCCTTCAACGCTGGACCTACGCATAATAGGAGGTGTTTTCTTTATAGAGCTTACACCAGGATCATCCAGAGTAGAAGAGCATGTCCTTGGATGAAACAAGGCAGATGCTGATGACCTTGGTGAAATCAGTTGTTGGTTATGTGAAGGCGGCGAAGGAGAGAAGGTTATGACAGGATGATGAGGCACAATTCCATTGAGGGATGTAGATTTTAACATTATTTTTCTTGGTGCAGCAGAAGGTTCTTTCAGAGGATATCTGCAAGGAACCTTTATTTCCTGGACTCTTGCTAGGGCCTCCACCACATCCCTCATGGTTGGCCTCTCTGATGGATCTTTATGCAAGCAATTCAGAATGATGTCTGCTACTATCCGAGCAGCCTTAGTGGGAAAGCGCCCTTTTATACGGGGGTCCATGATCAGAGATAGGCGACTATCATCAGTAAGGAAAGGCCTACTCCACCTGACAATATTGCGTTCTTCTTGGGAAGAATTGGCATCAAGGTTCCTCCTTCCAGTTATTAGCTCCAGTAACACAACACCAAAGCTCCAGACATTGCTCTTGGGAGTGAGTAAACCCTTCTCCAAGGTCTCCACCGAAAGGTTTGCTGCAGACTGAAGAAAACAATTCTCTAGTGAACAATATGACATCGTCAATTAAAAGGTATGATGCAGGTTTTACATCAAAATATTATACATATATTCTAGTTATGAACCCAATGTTAACAAAATAAAATATGTACCCATGCAAACTTATAGTGTTGAGGAAACTATTGGAAGTTTGGAACCAAATGGATGGGAACGAGACATAAGTTGTGCTGCCACTCAAGGGACAACAAAAAATTCTAAATTATACTTAGTCATACAAGAACATACCGCAGGTGCATTAGATATCTCCTCAGTATTGATGCCAACACAACCATATCCTGAGAGCTTAGCAGTGAAATCTTTATCTATTTGGATGTTCAAAGTTGAGAACTCACTGTACATGGCCTGAAAACAGATGGAAATACAAGTTAAAGTCAACGGCTCAGTGCTGTAAGATAATGTGGTTGAAAGCCAAGTAAAAAAATTAAAACCATAACTTTTGCATGATTTCATAATAATACGACAAATCAAGTAGCATGCTCACCTGAAAGGGTCCTTCATCATGCAAGAAAGCTAGACCTCTGGCCGCGCCAAGGGCAACCTTCAAACGTTTAGACCAGTCCATGAAACGACCATCTGGTCTTCCAAAGAGTAGCTTATCTAAGCTCCCATGATGAAGCCGTTCATAGACCAACATCCTTTCATTAGAACCTTCTTTTGCATAATAACCAATCAGTTTACATAAATTGGGATGCTGAAACGATGCCAATGTGGTCGCTTGTGTTTTAAACTCCTTCAAACTCTGCAGGTGATAAACAATATATCAGTATGTTACATCAGCAGAATAATGAACTAGATAGTAATTATACAACTTAATAAACTTGATTGATAGTAATTATACGACTTAATAAACTTGATTGGCACATCTGAGGATCATCCTATTGTAATACATGTAAATATGTCCAATTGATCATTTAGAAATTTTAAGCTAGCAGCTGCATTTACTCCAAAATATTTCCCAAGTGGGTATTAGACCAAAGCTCTACATCAAGGAAGGCCACACACATTTAAAACTATGTGCAATAGAAGGCGTGAAATCTCAGAAACCAAAATAAACATTGAAAGGGCTTGGGGCAACATAAGAACTGACTGGAGAGAAAACAAAGAACAAATGAGGAAGAGAACAGAAAGCATCTTGCAGTAAATAGTAAAGGAAGGATCGACTAGACGGTTCCTTCAGAAATGTGTTACCTAACCCCACACCTGCTGGGGTCCTAATGGGCATTCAAAAAAAATGGAATATATAGGCCAGCCTAGCATATGTCAGTACAGTAGCCATTTGAGCACATGCCCACAAAATGAGTCTGATCCTCTAACCTGAACTCAGATCCTTAACAGAATAATTAATGATGCAGAACTACTGAATGGTATGTCCATGAAGTATCAAACTATGCCATGAAAACACCAGACACCTCTATCGGCAAGCAGACTAACCTATGCAAGATCATGGCTTAAATTGGCCTGAAAAGGCAATTTGCAGATCAATGACTGAGAAAGGTACCTGAGTGGAGGGGAGTAACCGAGCTACCGTTGCTTCAGTGGTCTTCGTATCAATAAATTCATCCCTAAATGTTGCCTTGTATGATGTTGAACCAAGTGTTTCTGAAACACACCGGTCACTCGAAAACCATTGGCAAGCAGACGAAACCTCCTCGTAAGAGAAGATTCTAAGTCCATCGCATTTCTTTGGAGGCAACGGGAGAGGGCCAGACATCTCCAATGGCCCACTTACGTTGCTGGCTTTGAAGCTACCAGAGTTCCTAAAAGAATGTCCTTCTGCTGAAGGAAGAGGAAGGGGCAAAGGATTTGAAAAGCGATGCCCCTTTGTCGAACCTTCCTTGTCCCTGGAGTCGTCTTGATCCCGGTATTCAGTGTATGGAAAGCCAAACTGATCGACCACAATAAGGGTTGATGGAGCAGACAACACGCGAGCTCTGCTGTTTGAAACTTTATTTGACGACTGAGATATCTTGGTCCTGTTCCTAAAGCTAGGAGGAGCTGATTGCAAAGATGGCACATGAACTTCTGGCTCCGGAAGTCTTGAGGACGTACTTTCCCTTGCATCGACCGATTTCTTGCTTGGAGCAAGAGGATTATCAAAAGGGGTTTTCTTCTTCTTGGATCTGAGAGCAGTGAAGCAACCCATCATTGGTACAGCTGGGAAAAATCCTGCATAATTCAAAAAAAAAAAAAGAAAACTTATCACATATTGCAAATATTAGACAGATCCGTGTTACGCTAAGGTACTTAGTCAATATCAACACAAAACTTATGAGACGCATCAGATATGGTATCTACTGAAGCTAAATCCTGAACAACAGACAATGCAAAATGCGTCAAGCTATTGCAGGTGAAAATTCCTAGCTGGATAATCACACTTCGAAATTGAAACCATCATCAGCCAAAGTAGAGACAGGGGCGGACCCAGAAAAGGACACGGGTGTACTCGAGCACAACCGATATTTTTGCAAAACAATCTGAGTTTGAAGGCAAAATACATGCATATAGACACTTGCAACTAGATCAGATCCGAAAACAGGTAGTGGGTTAGGGTTTGGGTGCTCGGTTTCGCACAGCTGGAAGGGAAGACCGAGGGGTGCGCGTACCTGGTGGTGCTCGTCGCCGGCGAAGGGCACGAAGATGGCCTAGGCACCTGGCTTGGGGCGGCTGCGGCGTTCGCCCAGTCGTCGGTAAGCGAGAGGAGGCAGAGAGCGCACGCGGGGATTAGTGAGAAGAACGGGCAGGAATGGGTGGCAGCATATATAGGCAGACCATAAGCGCCTGCAGGCTTTTGTGTTGTGTGACCCAAACCAACAGCATTTTACCAATATTCTTTATTATAAATAAATACATAAATAATAATAATAATAATAATAATAATTGGTACGAGGGCGAGAAATGTAAACGGAGTTAGAGAGGGCAAATATTAAAAAAACGGCACGGTCAAAAGTAGAGTGATACTTTGGTGTATAAGGTAGAATGGTAATATGGTATATTGGTATTGTGATAGCAACTATGATATGGCCTTTTATATTTCACCTCTATTAATTATGTTTCTTTGTTACTGTGCTTGGCAGTGTTCTTTAAAACTTCCCGTGGAAATACCCTTGGCATGATTCTATTTGTTGATAGATGAAGCCGGATATTTTATCTATTATTAAAAAACAGCAAAGTATAAGGAGTGTAATTTGTAAGGTAATTCCTTCCTCTCCATTCTTGTATAAAACGAAGGAGAAGGTTAATGGAGGTTTATGTAAATCGTTAGGCATAAGCCCTGTCATGGTCTTTGACACCGGATGCCAAATCCTAGCACCAGCATGCCTGTCGTGTGCTGTGTGTCAAATTAAAACGGCACAACATATTTGGTAATGTTTCACAAGAAAAATACGGAGGCAACGCGCATAAATTCCTCGGCACACCGAAACAACACGACAAATAGACATATACGGTATGTGTGCTAGAACCATGGTATCATAAGTTGTGATGGCAACCAAAATGACTCATGATCTACTACCAAATACTATTTTTATTTTGTGCAACTTAAGCCTTCTTTCTCTCCATTTTTGTCAAAAACGATAGAGAAGGTTAATGAATATTTGTGTACATCATTAGGCATAAGCCTTATCATGGTCCTTGATAACACCAGATGCCAAGTCATAGATCACATGTCTATCGTGTGTCAGATTAAAACGGAACCACATATTTGGCGTGCTTCATGGAGAAAAATACGGTGGCGGTACGCGCAAATTCCTCGAATGCCAAAACAACACGACAAATAGGCTTGCATACTACATGCTAGACCCACAGAGTCATGAGTTGTGTGATGGCAACCAAAATGACTCATGATTTACTACCAAATACTATTTTTCTTTTATGCAACCTAAGCCTTCTTTCTCTAAGTTCTTGGCAAACAAAGGATGGAGAAGGGTAATGGATGTTTATATGTAAATCGTTAGGCATAATCCTTGTCATGGTCCTTAGATGTTTATGTAAATCTTTAGTCATAATCCTTGTCATGGTCCTTGACTTCGGATGCCAAGTCCTTAGCATCTGTATGGCTACCATGTGCCAGATTAAAACGGCACCATATATTTGGCATTGTTTCATAGAGAAAAATATGGAGGCAACGTGCGCAAATTTCTCAACACTCTAAACCAACACGACAAAATAGACACATATACTGCATGCTGGAATCACGGTGTCATGAGCTATGATGCGAACCAAAATGCCTCAGATCTACTACCAAATACTCTGCGTTTTCTTTTGTGCAACCAAGTGGTGTACCAAAATTATTGCCAAAATTTTGGCAACCAAAAATTGGCTTGCCCTTGATTCGGCTTGCCGTTGAATTGGCTGGGCAGGTTTTGGATGGCATCCAAGCACGCCCTAAGCCTTGTTTGGATTAGGGCAGGTTACAAGAATCTCTTTCCATCAAATATGTTAGATTATATTGTAAATTATGATACATATACAGATCTTGAAAATGTCATAATCCAAAATAAAATAGATAATAGAGGATTTGGATTCTCGCATTGTTTGTGAATTCGAGATGCTACACTTGCCCTAAAAATGAATTCATGCAAAGCTATTAGAATGTCTCTCAAAGACTTGGATTCTTTATTATAATAATAATCTTACAACACCTTGTTTTTCTTAATTCTTCACATGAAAAGTAATAAACAGAAATGTACTAATATATATTGACGTGGAAGTACGTACAGGTGATTGTTGCTTAGTCGTCTATGAAAAGGATCGCGTGCAGGCATCTTTTGTTGAAGTCATGGCTGCGGCGCCGATGTGCCTCTCTCTTGTTGCATTGAACGGGAAAAACCTTGGAACACACAACTATCGTTTCTAGTAACTATCGGGCGAAAAAACTGCTCTCAAAACGCTAGAACAGCATGAGACGTTGATCTGGCGCCAGTCTGACATTGACGTGAACTGATTAAGAATGAGTTTAGCATCAGCTAATGAGCTAATAGGTTTGACCAGCTGCGTTGAGGTTATATAAGGGTTTAATTGCAGCACTGGCACTCTGCCAGTCTGCAGTGCAGCTAACTAAACATGATTTTTTTTGGCGCCTAATGATCTAAGCGTACGATTTAAGCTAAACTAAACAAGATGGAGTAGCAAATATTGACAAAACCTAGCAAAGTGGAAATTGCTGGTCAGATTGACCCAGCCGCCAAATCTATTAGTGCAAATTTGAATTTCGGCTTTGACAGAATAGTTTCAGCAGAAATTTCTGCAAGGAAAAACGTACTGGGGTTTTCAGAGAGTAGAATTTTCCACAAAGCTGTTCGGAGAACAGTCTCCCAAGTGCAGTGCAGTGCATGGCATGTGCGTGCATGATCGGCGGAGCGAAGAAAAGTATTGTCCGAGGACCGGGATGCAAATGCGCAGCGCATGCGAAAGGCCCCCCTCCTCCTAAATAGATAAATAAATAAAATCAGTCAAAGAGCATGCATTGAAGGGAATATCCTATTCGGAGGGCCGTACCGTATACTACAGTAGTACTCTTAAGTGTCATGCTGCTACTACTCGTCAGGTCATAGATGTGTCGAGGTGGCAGTGGGTCCCACACGGATGTAGACAAGCCAGTCAAAGACGCAAAAAAAAAAAAAAACAGACGAGGAGTTTCTTGTTTCCAAGGGCGGTACTACTACTACGAGTAGTTGAGTCAAAGAAAGGGAAGGGACGATCGGGACGAGGGCGTTTGACCACATCACGCCCGTCCGTACGGCGACCGATGGTCGTGATCGGCCTGGCGCCGCGCCCTGTCGCGGGCCCCACCGGTCGGTCGAGAGTAAAGCTCCAGGAGGACCACCACGCGCGCGAGCATTGATGGTGGGGCCGCGGGCGGGGGCGGCAGGCATGATTGGGCAATCATCCGCGACTTCCAGGCCTCGCACGGATCTCGAGGCGTGGCGTGGTGAGGAAGGAGCGCACCACGCGCCGAGCACCGTGACGCATCTATCGTTGCCACGCCACAACCAACCGGGACGTGCACAAAATGAAAGCTCCATTTGGTTGCTAGAGAAGAAGCTAGGCAGTGACACATACGTAAAAAAAATGTAGAAAGTCGCGAAACAGGCTTGGTGTGGTGTTGGTTTTTAGATGCCACCGCCGTAGTACCGTATATGGGTGTGGCAGGCTGTCCTACGTAACGAAACAGGCTTCGTTCATTCACATCTACTAGCACCGGCGCATGTAGGACAACCGTTCCAGCATGGTCTACTAAACGAAGAAACGTTGCAGTTGGTTTGTGTGGTCGTTGCACCGCTCGAACCGTTCGGTGTCGTGTCAATGAACTCACGAGCGCACCGCACGCCCGATCGCCCGCGCTTTGGTCTTTTGGATTCAGTGATTCACACACCCCTGCGCGTGGGCGCTCTCCCACCGGTCTCCACGGCTCGCCGCTGCCCGCTGCCCGCTCTGCGCCGCCCCGCCGTCTCGTGAAATCGATCTTTTCACATGGCTTTCGCTCCTGGTCCCCACGGCGCCGCCAAATGCCGAAGGCATCGCGTCGCGGTTCGGCGGGTGCGCGCGTCAGAGGCTCGGTCAAGTCATGGCCCTGCGCCGCTGCGCGGGACGGAAACAGACGGACGGCAAAGATTCCCAAAAACTTCCGTAACGCAACAAAAGCAGTGTTAGCGCCGCGCCGGGATGGAACGGGGCGCGTCCGGACGTCGCAAGAGAAAGCAGATCAGAATGGCTCGCCTTCTTCGCCTGGCACCCAGCGGCTTCCGCGTCCTTTTCTGATCGCCGCCCGTTGGATTCGTCGCCGGTGGCAGCCAGGCAATGTAGGAACGAACAAGGACGAGCGTTAATTTTCGGGAGTGTGACCATCAAGTTTCCCGCTGCGTTCCACGGGTCGCTCTCTGCTCACGTCCGTGGTGTGGTGTTGCTGGACTGCTGGCTAGCGGCATCGATCGGCAGCCGGACACTGGGAGCGAGGAGATTCTAGCGGCAGCAGCCACTGGTGGGTGCTTCACAGTAACGCAGACGCTACTAGCCCGTGGAACCGTTCCTGTGGCAGCAGCCAGCAGAGCTCTCTCAGTCTCAGCTTTGGATTGGAGGAAGGCTCGCCAAGAGAACGATGCCTCCACCGATGCATGTGACCATGACAGCATCAGCATATTCTTCTCCTGGCAGTCCAGCGGTATTCCTACAGGGTCACTATCCGTGGCTTCTTCGGTCTACGCAGTGGTGTACAGGCTCTGGTTTCTCTCGTCCTTGGCGGCGTTCTTTGACGTGCAGCACTGTTGTATATAATAGACTAATGGTTGGCAGTAGCAGTAATCCATTTTGCATCCTTTCAGGAACTGGCAGGTGGTGAGTTTCACGTCCGTGGCGGCTTTCTGATGACCGACACGACGCAGAGTAGATTGGCCAAGTTGAGAATTTCAGAATCATTTGTATGCAACTCTGACGGGTCAG
>JAKNSH010184629.1:0-11715 GCA_027790015.1 Cymbopogon flexuosus | reverse complement strand
CTGCTTCAGCCTGGCAATAGCAATGGCGTCGTACCTGCATGCTCCGCGGCTATGGCGAGTGAGGCGCCTTCCCTAACCCATGTAGCTGGCCCGGCAGTGGCAAGGAAGCTTCTCTGACCCATGGTGGCCATGGCGACCTACCTGCATGCTCTTTGACCATGGTGAGTGGGCGCTTTCCCCTGCCGCACGTAGCTGCTCCCTTTTGGCAACTGCATCGACGATGACGAAATCCAGGAACACATCAGGAAAGGATGCTCGAAAGGTCGAAGCAATGAAGCGTTTAATCTGACTTTTCTTCCGTTCCTAGTGTGTATGCTGTTAGTTTAATCTGCTACCTGAGAAGATGACAGGAAAATGTGTGTGCGCGTTTTATTTTCTATATATGTTTGTCTGCACCAACGAAGTCCTCCTGAGGCACCGGTGCGTAGTGGGGTTCTAGAGCGGGACGATAATGTGAAGAACGGTAGAGGTCGACCTCAAGTCAGTTAAGAGAGACCTTAGAGAGTGGAATATCTCCAAGGACTTAGCTTTGGATAGGGGCGCTTGGAGACTAGCCATCAACGTGCCTGAGCCATGACCTTCTATGTGTCTCTCTGTTTCTTGTATCTTTGGGTTTCATATCTAGCCTACCCCAACTTGCTTGGGACAAAAGGCTAAGTTGTTGTTGTTGTATATGTTTGTCTCCACCTGACTGCATAAACACGATGGAAAAAATAGACTGCCGTGCAAGCCCCATGTGAATAAGCGTTGTGGTTGCCACAGGCATGCGTCCGATTTTTTCCATGATCAATCATCAGTGGATGAGGGTTCGTCCTATAATATCATCATTATTTATCTTCATCGATGTTTCTCATGTATTATGCATTGCTTTGTTCCATTTAATTCAGTTCCTACTTCTCCATTTCATCTCCCATGTTTATTACTTACTGTGGTCTTTTTTAGAGGTTATTACTTTGGTCTTTTTACACGATAGCAAATAGTGATTTTGTAATTTTTTGGTTGCCCAGCTTGCTGCTTACATTTCCAAGTTATACCAAAAAATTCAATATACTCAATGGCCAATAACAATAATATGAGAACTATCACTGACTTCCCACAGCAACATGTGGTGAATTCTCCTAGTATTGTAAATGCTAGTGTTTACATGGCTTAATTAATATTCTCTCTCAAATTTATCCTTCGTGCCCTTTGTTCTTTCTAGTTGGGAGTCAAACAGTTGTGGATACCATGGTGACGATGGCTATCTTTACATGGGTCAAGGGAAAGGTCAATCATTTGGGCCAAAATTCACATCTGGTGACATAATTGGCGCTGGCATCAACTACTTGTCACAAGAATTTTTCTTCACGTAAGTTTGAGAGTTCTTAGTAAACTGATGGTGTTTGCTTGTTTGACTGGCTATTATTAACCTTCTAGGGCATTTTTTCCATAAACCTTTCTAGCTTTGCAAATATTCTTATAGTACGTCTGTAGAATGTAAAATCTTGAATTTAGGAAAAGAATCAAATCTTTGTATATGCACCTGGTGCCACTCTCTGGCTCTTTGCTAGTTTCGACATGCCAATGCCACTCTTCTTTATGTTCAAGTTGGAATGTGCCGTATTCTTATTTTTCTTTCTTTCTCTTGAGGCTTTTACCTTATGCCCTCCAGATTTCAGAACATATTGCTGCACTGCAATCTAATTACATGTAGCATCTTGCAGGAAAAATGGAGCTCAGGTTGGAGCCATTCCAAAAGAAATTAAAGGCCCACTATATCCTACCATTGCAGTTCATAGTCAGGGTGAAGAGTAAGCTGACACTTCCTTTAGTTGTTTAGTTGACATATAATTGCTATTTGGAGTAAGTTGTGTTTCACCCCATGTTGGGGGTAGGGTGCCCGTGCGCTACCCCCACCTTGTAAAAAGGCCTGGCAATTAATAAGTCCGAGGGCCTGCTTGTAACTTCATGAACCGAAGGGGGTCGGATGGAAATTACCTCCCAACTCCTGCATATAAATAGAACCCAAGGAGGAGGAAAGGGGGACTCTCCCATTTTGTTTCAGCACGCCCCCACTATTCTCATCCCTGTTTGGGACTACGCCCGAACAAAACCCTCGCCCTAGAGAGGGTACCTTCGCCTCTTGTGGAGAAGGTACCCTCGCCATAGCTGGTGAGGGTACAGCAAGGGCGGCCATCTCAACACCCCAGGTATTCCAACCTGAGTTGGCAGACTTGGATAGTGATACATGTGCCAAAATGCAATTTACTCATTTGTCTTTTGCATGCTATATGATGGTTTTCCCTTCTAGCACAGCGTATAAAGTCACAACTCATACACCTTATAGTAGTTAATTACTCCCTGTTTAATTCTTAGACATAACTTTATCATTTTGTAGGTTCACATATTAGTGTGTCAACTGTTGAATAGATGGTTTATGTTGGAATGTAAAGTCCTACTTAAAGAAGTTATGTCATATGTGGTGTTCAGAATTTGCTGCACTATCTGGGATAGCATTTTGTATACCCCCCACCCCCCCCCCCCCCCATCATTCCAAATTATATGACGTTTTGGCTTTTCTAGATACATAACTTTTGCTATTCACTTAGATGTACACTATCTCTAGATACATAGTAAAAACAATATATCTAGCAAAGCCAAAGATGTCATATAATTGGGAAGGGAGGGACTATATAATTTATGTCTATTCATTTTCATTTTCTATATCCTCATTATGGGTCGTGATCTCTAGTCTACTCCAAGTTGCTTAGGACTAAACGTCTGTTGTTGTTACAGGTTGACTGTGAACTTTGGAAAAGAACCATTCTGTTTTGACATTGAGGTGAGACAAGATGTTTATTCTAGATGTTTCTGTTCATCTACCATTACCTCACTGAGCTACATCAAAATGTTCTAATTTTTCCTGTCGCAACTGAAAACCCTTATTGATGGCAGTAGCTGTATGTCAATAATACTCTTCTGCATCTATGGCACATGCTTCACTTTCTGTTATGAATTACTCATCAGATTTTTGATAATTTGGCTGCATTATGCCATTATCAAATCAAATTCATTGGACAGGAATTTTGATCTCATGCACCCTTTAGTGTGTTATTGGCCAACCACCACAAAAATATCATGCCAATAAATGCAATTGATTTTCCTTTATGGTTAACACTTGCAACTGTAGCTCTTCCTTTAAATAACTACATAGCGAGTTAATGTGGAAGATGTGGATATAGTGATCATATATTACTGGGTGTCCCATTTACTGAACACTAATTCACAATTGTTCTGGTGTGCTCTGTCAGTAGCTTTTGCAATTGATGTGTTTTGCTTATATTGGTAGGGTTATATTCTTGAAGAGAAAATGAGGCAGCAATCGGTGTCTGATAAATTGAACTTGGAGCCAGACATCAGTCATTGGTATTGCCGATACTCACTTCTTGTCTACTTCATTGGTTAACGTCCCCAGATCTTGATTTCCATTTTACCTTATTTATAGGTTCTATTAAATTGTTTAATTACTGCCTTATTGCATTCCATGGGACCTCCCTTTCCTGGTTTTTTAAATCCATTCTATGTTGCATTATCTTATGGATACACACCATGAACTTTTGACAGGATTGTCCGTTCATATCTCCTACATTATGGATACCAAGATACATTAAATGCTTTTGATATGGCAAATGCAACTGATCCCCCCACCAATCGCCAAAATGGTCATGCAGAACCTCCTGAAATGTATGGTCTTAGCCACAGAAAACTTTTGCGTCAGGTGAGCTTAGAAACTCAATGCAACTGATTGTTGACTTCATTTCCCTAGTATCTTAGGTGGCATCTCCGTGGATTCAGTTGATACTTTGTAAAAGCTACACAGAACCTTTTTTTTCCCTCCGAACAAAAAAAGAAAGTTAGATACATTTCATTTTTAGTCCAGTTTGATAGAGTGTTGACAATTATGCACCAGTTCCTACTGATTGATGCATGGGAAATTTTGTGTGAAGTATCTTTGCTGTGGTTACTGCTTATTTGTGTTATGAGGGTGACCTGACTTTTGTTTGTTTTTACTACCAATCAATTAGGTTTGGAGGTTCTATATATATATATTTTTAATTTAATTGGAATTTTAAAATTGCATGTGTGTGAGCTCATTAGCTGTAATTTTCCACTCACAGAAAAGTAACTGTTGTTCTTTGCTCTCAGCTGCCTTTGCAAGCTTGAGCTCTTTTATCTTTGGTTGTGTGGCGCAAATATGTTGTAGATACATTTATCCACATCATTCCACTGTATCTTGCGTGTGCAGCTGGATATTTATTTGATATTGCCCTCTTTTGATTATTTTTTTCCGCGTCTGGTATGGCTTCTGCCTTCTGAAAACAGTTTATTTTCTTTGATAAAGCTTATCATGAGTGGAGATATCGACTCTGCATTCAAAAGACTTGGGGAGTGGTATCCACAACTGATAAAGGTATAACTCTCTTGTGGTTGATTTAATTTACCATCGCCCTGCTATTTCCAGGACAAAATATGACAGATATGATATCTCAAATAATCTTCCTAGCTTGTGTTACAATTAATGTCTTCGTCATACATTCAGTCCTGTTTTCCTGAAGAACTTATTGTGTGTTCTAAGAAAGAATTTCTTTCCTTTACAGGATGAAAAAACGGCTATTTGCTTCCTACTCCATTCTCAAAGATTCATAGAATATATCAGGGTAATTATCTGAATGTTCAAATTTCAGTTCCTTCGCTACATAGGTCACACTTCATTGTAGACTGAATGGATTGGACACTTCATTGCTGCATTGCATATCAACTAATATTAATATACTTTCTCCAATGCATTAGGCTGAACAACAGGAGGATGCTGTGAAATATGGTCGAGCTAACCTGGCAAGCTTCTTGACACACAAAGCTTTTGAGGGGCTGCTGAAGGTAATGCCATTTTTTTTGTTGGGTTTGTTTTGTTTTAGTAATGTTCTTGTAAAATCTGTTTGTAGAAACAAAATCTTCTTAACTCGGTGTGTTTACAATTTCAATGAGCTTAAGCGCTTTGTATTGATGAGCTAAATAGAGTATTAGCTGCTTTCTGCAGGATAGTGCGGCCCTACTTGCGTATGAGAAGCCTGCAGAATCATGCATAGGATACCTGATGGGTTCTCCCCAGCGTGAATTCGTGGCAGATGCAGTGAACGCAGCTGTCCTGGCGACGAACCCCGCTGTGAAGGACCCTGAAAGCTGCCTTTACTCGTGTCTCGAGAGGTTACTAAGGCAGCTCACAGTATGTAGCTTTGAGCGACGTGCATTCAACAATGACCAAGGAGATGCATTCTTACTCCACAAAGAAGTGCAGAATTATGAAAGGTCCAGGCGCTCATAGGCATCAGGTTTTATGCGCATCTGAAAAGTAGACTCAGATGGCAGACTCCCAGCTGCTGTTTGAAGGGACGAAGGTTCACGACGGATGGCAAGCACAGACCTTCCCTTTGAAGGTCTGCAGGGCCCCCAACTTTCGCAAGGGTGAACACCATATTGCACAAAAATAGCTCAGGCGCTTCGGAAGATGTTCTGCCCTCCCTGTAATCAGAAAACTCACTCACAGCGATACGGCCAACGTTTCAGTTTCCCTAATTTGTTGGTTGGTTGGCTAATATTCCGTTTGACATTGTGGATGCTAAAAAGTAAAGACGCTTCAACGTATGCCCTTGGTGCAGTATCTTGTATCATGTCTCGTGCGACATTTATCTACAGCTTGGCCCGAGTGCTGCGCAATAAAAAAAATGGTGACGAAGTTATGTAGAACCAAGCCCGACAGGTCTTCTGTTTGCTGGTTTAGTGACAGCGGGTAGCTATCACGTGTTAAAGAATCATGTTCTTTGATTTCGAGCGCTCAAAATTCGAGTATTCTAGTAACAATCTATACAATGTTGATACACGGAAGTCTGGAACCAAATTAATCAGAGGTGCATTCTTGCGTTCATGTGAAAAGAAAGAGATTAAAAAACCAACATGCAAGGAGATATATTCGCAAAATTAAAAAAAAAAAACTTCAAATGGCCTGTTAGAAAATTAATCAATTGGATTGGATGAGTCATACTAATAGAAACCGTGCGTTGGTGCGCTGCTAAACAGAGATTGTGATAAGCGCCCCAATTACATGCACAACTTTGGAAACTTTTTTTTTTTTTGGATTGGAATCCTGCACAACTTTGGAACCTAAAGGGCTATAAACACGGACAAAGATTGTAAATACAAACTGTAATATAAAACTAAGGTTAAAATACAACATCAAAGGGGATGTAGCTCAAATGGTAGAGCGCTCGCTTTGCATGCGAGAGGCACGGGGTTCGATCCCCCGCATCTCCACAAATTGTGCTTTTTATACAAACGTTTTTTTTTTCCTTTGGCCCACATGACATGAGCATCCTCTTTCCTTTTTCTCTCACTTGTGTCGACTTAAAGGGTGATCGAATAGGCCAACTGCAGTCGTACAATTTTGCAATGATAAACTAGTCAAACTAAGTTTAACTTTGAGTAGTCTTTGACCGATATAATTGTATTCTTCATGAATGGAAGTATACATGAAGGACAACTTAACAGTCTCAAATTTCAATCTTCGTTCTAATTCTTTTCCTTCATAAAGAGAAATGGTTTGTGTCAAATCTGTTTTTTCTTTGGTCGCTTCTATAAACATCTTGCTGTCAAATCTACATCAAATTGTGTTTCATTTTCACATCGTGTGGCAGGTACATGCAGCCATGCATGTAGAGGTGGTCATTTAGGTTACCCAAAAAGTTCGAGCCAGGTAATCTAAGCTACAAGAATTTCATCTTTCCAAACTTGACACCTGAATTTTTTTCTTCTTGAAAATTAACTCTATTAAAAATCAGTAATAAAACAATAAAAATCAGAAGATACAGAACTCTAGCCGCAAGTTTAAGCAATTGTTAAAAAAAATATTAGCGTTTTAGAAGAAAACAACACGAGCATTACACATCACAATTGACATTAGAAAATAACACAATCAATCACAAATAGTAAAAAAGCATAAATGCTTCCACTATTTTAGGTAAAACAACAAATCAGGTAGTCAAACTCAAGCATGGTATCTGAATTATCTAAACCAAAATCATGTTTTTTCTATACTTTGAATCCAAAATAGTAATGGGTTATTTCAGGTTTAAATGTTTCAAAGTCGGATCCGGATAATTCAAGTATAGATTTTAGGTATGGTGCTCTATACTTACCCTCTCGTAAGTTCAAGAGCTTCTTTTTAAGGTCACTTAATCATTTTTATAAAGGTAAATTTAGTTATTATTAAAAGAAAAAAAAATGACTCTAACAGATTTTGTAAATGTCTCTCCAAATTTAGTAGTTCTCTATCCCCTTTCATTCACTCTCTACTTTTAGATAGCCTATCTCACTAGCCATCCTTTATAGATTATACTGGAATACTCTAGTATTTTGATGTCAAATCTATTTTAGAGATTAGCTAAACCAGTAAATTTAGCTAGTCTTTTTAGTCAATCTCTTGGAAATGCTCTTATTGAGAAGATAAACTTCACCTTTGTTTGATGAGAGATATTGGTGGCCATCAAACAACAAGAGGTATTGCAGAACTGTTGGAGGAAAAAAAGTATAGTATTCCAATATGACAATTTTATTGGGATAGGAGTAATATTATTAATGTAATGCTAGAGATGCTCTGATAAAACAACTAATAATAGGAGACAAATATAAAAGACAAATGGTTTGTGTTTGTGCGAATAGATACCTTTTTAATTTTGTTAGTCTCGGTGTCTTTCTGATAAATGCTTTTTAGGGTGCAGATATCGATATAACTTATTTATAAGGGTTGTACGGGATGGCCGTGGGCCCAGATTGCAATGTTTGGAGCAACTTTGAGCAGGTAATTTCACGCTGTTATCCTTTGAGCAGGTAATTTCACGCTGTTATCTTCAGTCAGCTTCCTGCATGCTATTGTTGTCTCTCTAGCCCAGTCATCTGCAATTTGTTTAGAATTACGGGCCTCATGAAAAGGGCATGTACAGCAATTTTGGTAGGTGCTATAACAATTGATGGTGGGAAAAGTGATTTCCCTGTCACGACAAATACTTCTTTTTTGAACTTTTATTTATCCTCTATATCTGTGATTCTTGTTGATTTTATCTCTAGCCTATCTCAACAAAACAGTCAACAAAACAGCAACACTCATATGTCAACAAAACAGCAACACTCATATGTTGGTACTAGCAAAATTGCTCATACATTGCAACGAGTTAATAAAAAATATATAATATTTCTTTTATCTAACTGAAGAATTAAGTAGAAAATGTGACCGTACGTTGAAACGGAAGAAAAAAAAACTATCAATAGGGCCGCTATATAACCGGAGTATTTATTTTTACTCTTTTTATGAAATTTTTGAGTTATAATTTTTTGACCATTGTAACAGCCAAAATAAAATATAATGTTAGATAAATCACCGAGTCACATGCCTTTTTATTTTTTTTTACTCTCAACTATAAACCTTCCCCAATGTGTCTTTAACATCTCTACATATTTTTTCTGGTCTAACTGCTTTGGTATGTGTGTATGACTCTCTCTTGTTCTTCTTCATGTATCCATCGAAGCACATGTCATGCTACATCTTTGGTTCCCCATCACAGATTCGTCGTTGGCACCAATTCGCTGGATCCAAAAATGTTATATGCGCGGATTGTATATGAGGCCAAAAGTGGCCAACCCTATTATTATCTTTTCCCAGCCCCCTCCACGTGCCACAGTCTTAATCGCTCGACCCGTCCATTCACATTGGCACACACACTTCCACAACAGTAGGCATTGCTTAGTCGTCCATAGATCCTCTTTGTCTCTCATATCTTGAGTTGGGCGTCTGAAAGTTTCTTTGGTTGGTTTTGATAATTGAGTGACAACTTTAGGATGAATTAATATGCAATGGAGGAGCTTAAGACGTGACATGGAGTCATGTGACCGAGATGGAGAAGATCGAGATGAGGCTTGGCTCGATGGACCGGTGGATGTGTGAAGGGCAAGTCAAGGCTTTGAAGCGATGGACCATGAGACGTTGAAGAGCAAGTGAGGTCAAGATCGATGGACCAAGAAGGTTGCATGATGATATGAAGTGGACCATATCATTTGGTGATCGTGTCGGTGCATGTGTTTTATTGGCACATTGAAGGAAGACGGTGGAAATGGAAATACGCAAGGCAAAGGTATAACCTAGGGCTTTTCATTTCACCGGTCATGAGGTGTGTAGCAAAGTTGATGACCGGATTTAGGATTGATAACCGTACTATCAAGAGGGGCAAACTTGTTTGCATATCGATCATCTAGTGCCACTTTAGCGATCTAACATTGCGACATGCTAGGATCAAGTGGCATTGTGAGATAAAGAGAAAAATCCGATAAGGTCGGATGTTTCTGTGAGCAGTAAGCAGCGGATCTCCCCTTTTTTTGGGGGGGGGGGGAAGCTGGTGGCCCTTTTGGCGTGTTAATTCTTTCGACGGGGTGGCCTTCTTCGTTCGGTAGATCCGGTCGAGGTGGTTTTTGTTTACCAGCGCGTAGGTGCACATGGTGGTGTACACTTGGTGGTGTTGGCATATTTGCAAAGGTGGTGGAGTTTGTAGGGTTGAGTTGGGTTTTGGATTCGGCGCTTTTGAGAAAATGAAGTGCATATTTTCTATTGCGCCGGATGCAAATTTGTTGGAGAAAAGGAGGCGTTCGCGACGAGGTGTTTGCCGTTGTTTTTCAAGCGCCGGACGCTGGGTGGCTGAGCGTCGGACACCGGTCCCCGCGTCTGGCCCATTGTTGCAGTGGACCGGAGCTGTGGAGGTGGCGCCGGACACGTCCGACGGGGTGCGTCGGACGCATCTTTTCGTTGAGGGCGTCCGACGGTTCGGTGACGTGGCGCCAGCCTCTCTAGTGTACGCGTCGGACGCTGGCGCCGGACGCGTCCGGGGCTGCTCCGGACGCTACATAGAGAGGTCTGCAAGCGCTCTGGTCGACGGACGCGTCCAAGGCTCGGGCGTCGGATGCCCGGCCGGACGCTCCAACGGCTACTGACAAGCGCGCGAGGTTTGACTGTGAACGCAGCGGACGCGTCCGACGCTTGGCGTCTGGCGCATCCGGCGGTTCTCTGGAGGAGCGTCGGCTCTGGTGGCATGGCTAGCGTGTTTTGTACGCGTCGGACGCGTCCGACGCTAAGCGTCTGGCGCGTCCGACGGCCCCGACTTTGCTGTTTCGAAGGAGTAATGGTTAGTTTAGCCCTTGGGGCTATAAATAGAAGTGGTGGCCGGCCTTGGGCCGGGGCTGAGCACCGGATGCAAATTTGTTGAGAAAATGAACATATTTTCTATGGCGCTGGATGCAAATTTGTTGGAGAAAAGAAGGCGTTCGCGACGAAGTGTTTGCTGCCATTTTTCAAGCGCTGGACGCGCTCAGGCCGAGCGTCGGACGCTGGCTGAGCGTTCGGCCCGTTGTTTGCCGTAGACAGTGCTCTGGAGCTGGCGCCGGATGCGTCTGACGGTGTGCGTCGGACGTGGTCTAGGCATCGAGGGCGTCCGGAGGTCGGTTGACGTGGCGAGCAGACTCTCTGTGAATGCGTCGGACGCAGCGCTAGACGCATCCGATGGAGCGTCGAACGCTACACAGAGGGGTTGCAGCGCGGGCGGACCGGCGGACGCGTCCGGAGCTCAGGCGTCGGACGCTGCAACGGCTAACTAGGATTTGGCGCGTGGTTTGAATCTGAACGCGCCGGACGCGTCCGACGCTAGGCGTCTGGCGCATCCGATGGTTCTTTGGTTGAGCGCCGGCTCTGTGGCGTGGCCAGCATGTTTTGTACACACCGGACGCGTCCGACGGTAGCGTCTGGCGCGTCCGACGATCCCGATCTGAGCTGTTTCGAGGTCTAACGACTAGTTTAGCCCTTGGGGATATAAATAGAAGTGGTGGCCGGCCGTAGGCCGGTGCTGAGCACCTTGGGGACTTTGTGTCTTCCTTGGAGAGTGCTTGGGAGCCCTCTAACTCATATGTGCTTGATAGTGTTCATCCGATTGAGTTAGTGAGTGATTCTAGTGTGTTGCATTGAGAGATTGCATCGAGTGGCACTAGGTGTTCGTGTTGCAAGCCGGTGGGCTTGTTACTCTTGGAGGTTGCCACCTCCTAGACAGCTTGGTGGCAAGAAACTCCGTCGAAGCACGCAAAGGAGATTGTGCAGTGCTCCGGAGAAGAGATTGTGAGGGGTATTGTGCTCACCCCGCGGGGATCACGAAGAGCAACTCTAGTAGAGCTCGTGGCTTGGAGAATCCCCATCTTGTGTTGGTTTCATCGCACCCGCTGAGGGTTTGGCTAGGAGACACCAATTAAGCTTGTGAACCACCAAGTGGGTGTATCGCCACAAGAGGACGTAGCTTGGTGGCAACAAAGTGAACCTCGGTAAAAATCGCCGTGTCATCTTGTGTCCACACTTCGCGGTGGTTTGCGATCTTCTTCACAAGCTTGTATTTACATTCCTTACTTTCTTGTATAAACTTGTGTTGTTGCTCTAGTGTTTAGTTTGCTTGTGTAGCTTGCTAATCACCTTCTTGCTTGTGTAGCTAGAAGTAGAGTTTCTTGCTTTGCTTATCTTGTGTAGTTAAGTAAAGTTGAGCTATTGGTTTCGGCTTGTGTAGCATTATCCTTGAGCATCTAGTGAGTTTAGGTTGGCTTTGT
>JAKNSH010184527.1:0-10466 GCA_027790015.1 Cymbopogon flexuosus | reverse complement strand
ACACTAGACAAAATGTTACGGCCCTAGGGCCTGATCTGGCGGCGGCGACGTCCCTAGGGCCACATCCGGCAACCATGACGTCGACAGCGGCGATTCCGGCCGCCATGACATCCCCGGCGGCGGCAGCGGGTAGCAGCGGCGTCGATGGGCGCTGGGCCCTTTGGATGGGGCTCCGTGGGTTTTCTATTTTTTTTTATTTTTTTCAAAAATCTTTGCCGAGTGCTGACTATGGCACTCAGCGAAAGCTTTGCTGAGTGCTCGATAAAGGCACTCGGCAAAGTCTCGTTCACCGACTGTTTTTTCGCCGTGTCTGATTTGCCGAGTGCCACACTCGACGAAGACTTCGCCGAGTGTTTTTCTAGGTTCGCCGAGTGTTTTTCTAGGCACTTGGCGTATCTGTTGGCTCCGGTACTGATTCATGTTAAAATTATGACTTCTTTTTTGTTGTGCGTTTCTTTTATCGTTGTTGTGTAGCCTATCATGCAATATATTTAATTGACGAGAGCCAAGAAGAGAGAAAGGAAGACAGAGTCACGAGTGACCAGCTAGCCCCCCTCAACGTAACCTCTCTCTTTTCCTTTTATGGAGAAGGTAGGAAGGGGACGTTTTCATTGTTTCCCCTGGTAGGACTTGTATTCTACAATTGAGCATCTAGGGGCTACAAATGAGCCATAAACCTTTTCATACAAACACCTTGTCTGAGCGGCTTAAGGACGTGTTTGATAGGGTGACCCGTGGGCTTGACTGCACCCTGACTTGTTTGGCTTCATTGCGGCAACAATAGCGCCCGGACGTCCGGACGCCGCGTCCGTCCGGACGCCCGCGCGGCCGCGCCTGCTAATCCGCCGGTTCCCTCAAAATTAGTCTGGACTAGTCAGGGGCTTTGGTAGAGTCTGATCAAGAGGGCATGCAGCCGCCCGCCCCAGCCAAAGGCTGCTGCGCGCAGTGCCTGCTCGCCAGATGCTGCTGTTGCTGTACATGCATGCGACCCTGATTCTCTTCCTGTAAATTCATAACGCTAGGACATCTGCTGTACCCAGTTCCCTAGTGCAACACTTGTAAAATGTAAAAATATTTGTTGTAACATAAGTCAAAAAAATTAAATATTTTGCTATATATGTACATGTCTACTATACCACATGCAACATTCAGATAAAACAATTGCAACATATCTAAGAGATAGATGAAACATTTTGAATAGACATTTGTAACATATGTGTATAACCATTAAAACATATGCAATATACAGATAAAATATTTGCAACATATATTTGAACCACATAAAACATCTGAAACATACACTTGCAACATACTTATATAACCATTACAACATGTGCAACATTCGAATAAAACAGATGCAAATATTCAGATAAAATATATGAAACATCAACCTAAAACTCAAGAAACATACAACTCCTCATGCAGATAGGGCCTGTACTGTACCACTCTCACGAACTCACCGCCTGGTCAAAGGCTATGCACAGGCACTACTGCATGCTCCTATACGAGAAAAGCCGCACGCGCTCCTATGCCATGCACCCCTATGCTAAACGAGTGGTGCACGCGCTGCCATATACGCATACGCTTTTTGCCCTGCGAGTCTGCGACCCATGCAGTTGGTCGTGCGCACCGGTTCGATCAGTTTGTTCCGCGCCTCTGTAATTACTTTGGTCCGCGCGCGTGGGGTTCGGTGCGTCCGGACGGACGGACGCCCGATGGAAACAATTACCGGCTTCATTGTCTCCCTTGCCCCGGCCTCCTGTGGCCAAAGTCTCCCTCTCACTCTACTAGACTAAGACATTTCGCAAACAAGTGGTAACCCCATTATTCGATGGCAAATTTCGCTTCCGTTTGTAAGCACTGGCAGTGATGCTCGTATCTGTCAGTGTCAAAATTATTATAGTGAAAATAAAAAAATTTATAACATCAAATAGATATACTATGAAATATAATTAATAAAAAAGGTAATGATACTCATTTGAGATTATAAATTTTATTATTTTGTTATCTAAATTTGGTCCAACTTGATATGTTTTTACTCCCAGTATAAGAAAGTTAGAATGACTTTTAATTTGGTATGGAGGGAGTATTTATTTACATGAAACTGCTATGTACAGAAAGTGGAACAATTTTTAGTTAATTGGTCGCTCTTTACTCAGGCATGTTCGTCCTCCCAATGATTTCGTTTCACAAGTAAGCCTTGCTGTACCAATTATGGAGGCCCCAGTTGCTTTGCAATATTGACGACTCCAGGGCTCTGAAACATCTTCAGAACATGGATGACTTCAGAACACAAGTGAAATGTGGCATGCCATAATAAGGGTACACGAAGACGTGTGGGGGCTTTCACAATATGTACAACGTTTTTTTTTTTTTTTTTTCGCGAAACGAAGTGTTGACTGTTTTTGTTACGGGCTGAAACACCAGAAGGAAGAAGCGGTGCTAGTCTCTCAATAGTGAAAGAAGTAAGAGCTGCAATTCGACACAAACCCGGCCGAGTACTTATTACACTAATCGATGTTCTGAACTTAACAAGAGGGGGCAAGTCAGAGTCACACTCGGTTTCGTTTGGGCGACAGTTTCCTCCAGCCTTTAAAAACCGACGATGGCTCGCCAATCACGTCAAAAAGTTCATCAAAATAAACTCCTAGGTCCCTAGACCCTAGCTGCTCAACTCTAAGCTCCATAGAAACAAATTGAAGCTTACCCGCCGCCGTAGGGGAGATGGGAGGAGACCTGCTGCCGGGATATGACACGCCTCCAGACCCCGTCTATGGAGTCACCGAGTTGGTGGGCGTGTTCTTTTCGTGTGGATTAGCCTCTGGTTCGGCATACCACTTCGTCAGGGTCCTCCGCAGTTCTCGAAGAGGCGCCTGGCTCGCCGGCGCCGTCCGCGCCGCAAGCACGCACGCGCCTCGTGTCGCCGGCAAGCTTGCCGCCTACTATGCCGCGTTCCCCGCCATCGAGAATGGCGTTTCTCTCGCGCGCGGGAAGGAGGACGCCTTGAGCATCGTCGCTGCCGGGGCTACCACCTGGGGCCTACACGCCATGCGCCGGGGCAGCGCCCTCGCCGCGGGGCGGTGCGCGCTCCTTGGTGTGGCGGGCGTCATTGCGCTCCTGGAAATCAATCATGCCGGTACGGTATGGTATTCAAAGAAGCTGATGGTGAATCGTGCCCAACCAGTGCCCATCGGGGCCCGAAGGGACAAATAAATCCTTTGGGCATATAGCAGACAACGAGTGAGAAAGATGATGTATATATACAAACTACAAGTCTTGCTCCGATTCTCATTTGTTTTACATTTTTGGGCATGCTCTTCTATATATCTTTGTATGGAATTTTCCTTCCTGTTTGCTGTTGTGGGCAGGATCAATGTTTTCACATATATATTACGTACGCTTCCCTGCATCCAGCGATCCATGTTAATAACAGTGAAACCCACTCTTTCTGAACTTCGTATGCGTTTCCACTGTCCGGTCGAAGTAGTGAACACAGAATAGTATTATATGTAGGCACTCCTCTTTGTTCTTGCCATTGATCCTCTACAACGCCTCCTCCATCTTGCGACTGATTCTGTACTTTTCTCGCAGATCACGAGAAATAGAGCAAGAATTCGAACTTCTATGTATGCTGATGATGTTATTATCTTCATCAGGCCAATTGAGGAGGTCAACACCTTGGCATACCTACTGCATATTTGGAGAAGTCACAGGACTTCACACCAACATCTCCAAATTCTCATTCATTCCAATTCAATGTAGGGGACTCGACCTCCATAAAATCCTTTCACACTTCCCAGCGAAGCTCACGAGCTTTCCCATTAGGTACTTGGACCTACTTTTGTCTGCGACTCATCTAAGAAAGGTAGACTTTCAACCTATTATGGACAAGGCAGCCGGAAGCTTGCTAGGATGGCGTGGGCGAAATCTCACAAATGCAGGCAGGGTAACTTTGACAAAAATCGTCCTCTCATCGCAGCCGGTTTATCTGCTCACGGTCATTAATGCTTCTAAGGAGGTTCTACAGACCATTGATGGTTATAGGAAGCACTCCTTATGGGCCGTAGATGACAGCTTAACTGGGGGCAAATGCAAAGTCAATTGGCCTACGGTTGCACGACCAACAGATCTTGGAGGCCTTGGGGTTTTAGATCTTGACAAATTTGCAAGATCCCTACGACTTCGTTGGCTTTGGTAGGACCAGAGAAACCTCGGGTCGGCTTGGGAAACCCCTGTTCAGACACAGATCGTCTCGTGTTCGCAACAACCACAAGGATATCTATTGGTGACGGGTCAAGGACATCTTTCTGGCATGCAGCCTGGCTTCAAGGTCGACGTCCTAAGGATATTGCACCTACTATTTTTTGATATATCAAGAAAAAATTAGGACGGTGAATGAAGCATTTGCTGACCACACATGGAGGCTCACGGAGTCAGGAGTTTACTCGTCGATATCAGCATATCGCGCACAATTCATCGGATCCACTATATTCAACCCAAGACAACTTATTTGGAAGCCTTGGTGTCCGCCAAAATGCAAATTTTTCGCTTGGCTCATCATACGAAATCGTGTTTGGACATCAGATCGACTAGAGCGTCGTGATTTGGCCAAGAAATGCTTCCTGCACCCTTTGTCGACAGGCTCCAGAGACGGCACATCACATCTTGGTTCAGTGCCGATATTCGAGGCGCATATGGAACTACATCACCACTTGGTTGTCCCTACCTCAGCTTGAGCCGCAAGGGTGGCCTCCTTCCACCATTGTCAAAGATTTTTGGATGTCGTTTGGTTCTCTACCTGGGGTGCCTCATTCCCTCTTGCTTCTACTAGTAAATTGGGAGATTTGGAAGGAGAGGAATTCACGTAATTTTCAACAAAAAGAGAATTCGGCGCTAGACCTCTTTCAAAAGATCAAAGAAGATGCAAGAACTTGGGGGCTGGCTAGTGCAAAGCGTTTGAATGCCTTGATTATGGGTGCCTAGTTTTGCTCTCCTGTGTTCTTTTCGTGTTGTTTTGATTTGTATTGGACCACTGGAGCTCCCTGCTTGTAGTCTTCTTCTATATCAATAGAATTGGTGCACAGTCGAGCCCATTTCCTTAAAAAAAAATTGTGCCAAAAAGGATTGAAATACTCTCTCCTGCTCGTACTTCACAGTGTCATGCATGAAATTCTTCAGACATAACCTGCAAGATTTTGTGCCACTATTTGTTCAAAAATAATAATAATTCTAACTCAGGACTGGCCGCTCGTTCCACTACGAGCTTGCTAACCAAACTATGTTTGGCCCTCTTATTTAATTTCTTTTAGTTGCATGTGCGGTTTTTTTTTAACTTTCATGTGCGGTATTAGTTCAATTTGGAACATAGTCACATAAGTATCCAGCATGTTTGATTGAACCATGGGTTGACTCTGGAGCCATCTGAACCTAACTCCGAGTCTGTGAATTTGTTTGGATTGAGGTGTGGAGCCATCTCATGCAGAGTGGCCCCGAGGCGGTCTCCAACAGGAGACCTATTGCCAAACCAAACCCAAATGGGTCTTCTATTTATGAGCCCGTTCGGCTGGTAGAATGTGCTGATTTCAGCTGAATTCCTAGATTGTTGGCTGAATCTAGACATACAAGTTCAGCCCAAATCAGCTCATATAAGACCAGCCGAACACCTCATATATATAGATTTTGAAATAACAAACTTAGAGCACATCTTGGGATACTTAACGAGTTCAAATAAAAAAATCAATTAGAAAGTTTGTATATACTTTCATATAGACAACGTCAACCTCCGATATTTTTTGATAAGTTTAAATTTAAAATTTTAAATCAGTAAACTTACAACAATATTTTAGGACCCTAAATAGTTTTAGTTCAAAATCTTTTCGAATGCAAAGTTGTAGTTCCTATGGAGGGCTACAATTTTAGTATAAAATTTGTCTTGATCCAAGCTCATATGAAAAAATTATGAATTATTTTTTAAAAAGTCAGTATGCCACATCAATAAAAAAATAAAATTAATGAAAAATATAACCAAATTACATGTGGGCCCCACATGTAGGAGCCATGCTACTGTGCCAGATCAGCATCTAGAGTGGATTTGGACCCGTTTGGACCTGAATGACACCCGAAGCCAAATTTATGGATCCGGAATCACCGTTTTGAAGGTAGAGAGACCAATAGACGACACCTTGCCAAGTTGAAGGATGATCCATGAATTTTACTCTAAAGACAACACCAGCATACTTGTATTTCCCTAAGTTTGGGCATCTTTGGACATCCACGTGGCATCTGAGCAACAAAGAACATCACATCCACGTGACGAGAGAGCAATAGAGAACATCAATCAATCTTCTGGGACTTTGATAATGTCAGCTTTATAAGGTCAGCTAACATTGACTAAGTAACTAGCTTTGCAAGCACTAAAGAAAATCTGTTGTGCTCATCGAAGACAGGCAATGAGGCAAAGAACAATTAATATGCTTGATACATTCATGCATCTTGCTAATGATCACAAGGTAGGGTAATGAAGAAAACCAAAGGTTTGTTCTCTATCAATGCAGCAGTTGAGGACAGGTCGTCTCATGGTCATGGATCCTCACCTCACCGTCACATACAGCGGTGTATATATCCCACTTCCCACCCACAGTGACAAACGCGATGCGGGTGTCTCCGGGTTCAGGTGTACCCCCGACGAACGGCTGAGATCGAATAACAGGATCGCCGATGCGGGCGGCCGGTACCGCGCTCAGTCACCGATTCAGCCGCAATGAAAAAGGAGGCATCCGTAACAATTCAACAGGATACAAAATGAAACTTGCGCGGGAAGGAACGATGTGGTGCCTTTTGAAAAACGAGGGACCAAACTGAAAAACGGATGTTGAACCTTAACCAGTTAACCTGCGATGGCGGCGGCCAATGCCAATGCCAATGCGCCAATCTCCGAGCTCAGTCCAAAGATTCGGAAGGGAGGATGGAAGAAAACCCTCGCCTCGGCTGATCCTTCAGATGGGTCCAGGGATCTCGCGGATGGATCCGAAGGTGTACTTCAACATCGAAAAAGATATTAACACATATATTACCATCACAAAAAGGTGCGTGTCTTATATTTACAGAGAGATCGATGCAGTTAAATTATTTCTAGTACTGAAAAGTAGAACTTGTTTACAAGAAGAGAGGAACAGTAGAAAGGATTTGTTTACAGGAAGAGAGGAAGATTAGTTCTAGTACAAAGATTTGTTAAAAAAAATGCTTGTATTACGGAGCACTTGATAGTAGACATATGAGAAACTATGCGCCTCCTGACCTGATTTTGTTGGCCTATCGTGGATTCAACTGCCCCCGATATTAAGTTTATTTGGTATATGACGTTATGTATATGCAGATAAGTAGAAGGATGAGACTAGGATTACCAATAGAGATGCATTCAGATTCTACACAAGAGAAATGCATGAGAGGTTTGTCGAAGAGCTTTACGAAGGTGGAATGTTCACCATTGTTGAGAAGTCAGTGAATGGCCAACGATTCAAACTTGTACACATCAAGGAACTGGGCTGCACCGATGCCAGGCAATACAATGTGTTAGTAACAGGTCATGATGAAAAAGTTACTTGCAGTTGCAGACTCTATGAACACGCAGGCTTGCCTTGCTGACACAGCCTGAAGGTAGATTCATATGACATATTTTGTGTTTGTGGTTGCATATATAGAGTGAAAATCAGATAACTTACCTTGTACAACAAAATTGTGCTTTAACAAGTCCTTGTTCATTAGACCGAATTGAGACACCAAAAGAAAACATTCACCCAAGGTGGACAAGGGATGGAACGACCATGAAGGCTGTCTCCGAAGCTTCGACAGTCATCTGCAAAACAGGCGAATTACAACTTTCCTGCCCTCCTAGAACTAAACGGACGGGCAGACCTAGAGACACATCTCTCATCTCTGAAGTCATGGACAAAACACACGAAGCTGGAGAAAGAAAAGAGAAGGGAAGAAGATGCAAAACTAGAAACATCTGCGCCAACTTCAAAGACAAGACGACTCTCTAACTTGATGCAAGTTACTTAGGTACACAGATTGCCGTTACGAGCCAAGTTGTAACTAATGAAAATCATTAAGCTTGTTAATTGGTTTACATCGTACGCAATTCCTAGGTTGTATCCAATCAATTGAATTCTAAAGTATGTTCATTCCTGGTAATCTTGTAGCATGCTATCCAGTACTGCTAAAGAGTAGGATGCCGGATTGCCATGCTGACACAACCTAAAGGTGAAATCCTCTGGGCATTGTAGCGTATTTTAAAAAATACATTAGTCTTTGTGCTAGAACATTATGCTTTGACAGCTACTTTGAATAGACTTCAGATTTGATGCAACTTAGATGCCAGAGCGTCGATGTACAGCATCTTGTTTCAAGTGAACCAATTAGAATGTATCATGTTTGAACAAATTTATGTATCATCATAGCAGTGCACGAGTTAAATACTCAATGCCTTTCAATTCAGCCGTCATTGTGCCCACACTATTTTTTTTATTGACATGACATTATCGTATACAAAAGGAGCTTCAGTAAAATGACAAACCCTGCATTCTGGAATCTGGATGGACACTGGCACTATAGAACATTCCGTCAACGCTGATAGGGAGCTTGCTACATACTGACAGCCAGATAAGCAAATTTGGTTCAGGTTTAACAAATTAGAATACCACAATCCAAAAGTTTCACAAATAAACCACACCAAAGAGTTCAGGGTCACCAGACTACAACACAATTGAAATAGCTTAAACCACAAAGTCCAACTAATTAAGCGGAGAACAGGCAGGGTGTTCTTCGAATCTGTGGAAAAAGGAAATGGGCATGCATCAACTGAAGTGAAGACACACTGAATCGCCTTGCAGAACCGCCGTCACTGCTACGGAGTGCTTGATGCAGCTACAGCCAAAAGAAAGACCCACTGCACAAATGGCAATCATAGGTTAGATATGTAATGAATAAGTATCATGTATTATAAGAGGCTGCCAGCGATCCAGCAACTTTATAGTTTACTATTATAAGAGGCAAATAATCATAAGATAAACAAATAATCGTAGGTGAAGGCCGGCAGCTCTCCCTGCTGGGGCGGGCGGCCGTGTTGGAGCTCGTCGTCCTCCGTCCAGAGCTCCCTCCATCCTCTGATCCGCGCAGATCCGGCATCCCTGTGGCGAATCTGGTGGGGGTCGGTGCCTGCTTTTGGGGGGGGGGGCCCTGCCTCCCCCCCCCCCCCCCCCCCCCACGCACGGGCTTCTGCTGGTTGCTACTGCTGGCCAGAGGTCCGTTGCTGGTTTCTGGCCAGCCTCGGCTGGCCGGCGGCCGCCCGTTTTTCGGGGGTGGGGGTGCTCGATGGGGGGTGAGCGGTCCTTCGGCGTGGTTGGCTGTGGCCTTGGCGGGCCATGGCGGTGTTGTGGACTGTGTTAGGCCGGGTGGTGCCTGCTCATCTCCAGTGGGGTTCTCCGACAGAGCGTCGTGGGGCTGCTGCCCTTTCGGGCGTGGGAGGCAGCGGAGGGGCTCCCTCCCCCTCTGCGTGCCCTCCGCCTCCTCTTGATGAGGGCCGTTTCATGGCGGTGATTGGAGTTTGTGTTGGCTTTAGGGATGGTCTTCGTCTATGCCGTCTCTCCCCATGCCATCGGTTGTCGTCATGGGGTGGTCGATATGAAGAAGGAGGCCATGGCGTCAATGGGGGTGCTGGTCTGGGGCTTCGCCCTAGATCCGGTACCTTTAGGGGGTGCGGTGCCTACAACGGGTGCTCGGCCGACGGCGGCTTGGCTTCGGCGGGCGGATGGTGGACGTGCACGATGACAGAAAGTTGGTGTTCGGTAGGTGCCTTGCAGAGTGCTGGCGCAGCCTTGCCGCTGCTCGCGTGGCCGGCGCGTCGACCCGGGTGAGACTCCTTCTGGATGGCCGGCGGCGACGTCTTGGTGTCTGGCGGAGTTCCGGCATCCCGACCAGTGTCCTATGTTGGGGGTTTTTTGGGAGAAAGCCTAGCGATGGCGACACATGTGGGTGTCGTTACCACTGTCGAGGGCATCGTGTCCCCCAATACTCTCCATGGGTGAAAACCTAGTCCTGTCTTAGATGAACGACAGTGGCGCTTGAGCGTTGTAACCTTCCTGAAGGCGTTGTTGTGGATTCGGACTTGGTCGTTTTGTTTTGGATAGTGGTAGTTCGTCGTTTCCGCCACTGTGTTCATGGTTGGTGTCAGTGGTGGAGTAGGTGTTCCTTTGTTTTTAGTCGCTTAGCTTTTTTAGATTTTGTTGCTAGTTTTTAGTTGTTTGCTGCATCAGTGGTGGAGCTCCTAGTGGTTCAAAGTGGAGGCTCATGTCGATGACCCAATCCGACCAAGCGAGGAGTTTAGTTGAGTTGAGTTGGCGCTCTTTGTAGCGCGAGTCGAGTTGTTTCTGGTATCTAGGGGTGCAGTTGGAGTAGGGTACCCTTCA
>JAKNSH010184382.1:0-12691 GCA_027790015.1 Cymbopogon flexuosus | reverse complement strand
ATCTTTGCTGTCCTAGTTTTTTTTTTAGGAAGGTTGCATGCCCTAGTACCTCATAAACTGGATAGATCGCTATATAAAAATCAAAAATGATACAATAATTTAGTGAGTAATGCATACATTATACATTGGGTAGATGCTATATAACAGTCAAATGTTACAATAAGCTTTTGGTGCCAACAGCACCTTTGTAGCGGGTTGGGGCCTTAGGGGCATCAACCTTTTTTGGGAAAATTGAGGGCATCGAACTAATGGGGTGCAAATGAATGGTTGCACCTAAATTTTCATCCGGAGGCAGCCGCAAGTTTTTCTCGATCTGCCACCTCTTCTTTGTCGAACTCCTCTATCAGCTCCCGTTGCCGTTGCGTCACCTCCCTGAAAACAGGAAAATCATTGTGATTACCTTAATCCTTTGCTGAATAAAATAGAAATGAACATCTGCTGCAGGTTAAGAGGCATACGTAGGAACCCTGATATTGAAGTGAACATACTGATTCCCAAACACCGACGAGTTCCTCGCTTTTATTCCTGATGAAAAGTATATTGTTAATTACAGCTACTACTGATTCCACAAAAGAATACAAAAAGTAATATTCAATCTTCTCTTTGACCAGTTATCAAGGAAAAAATCCCACAGCGACTGATGAACTAATCAAAGAATCCATTACAAAGGGTTTTATGGTAACTCCAGTGACCAACCTTTACCCCGGAGGACGACTTTCTCTCCTGGCTGGGTACCTTGGCGAACCTGGACAAATAATATGACAAACAAGGCAATCATTAGGACATCAACAGAACCATCCTGAACTAACTGACAAGCAACAAGCAGCCAGAATTTGAAGCTTTAAATGAAGTAAAGAACGCATACCTTGACTGTAACATTTCCAGTGAGGGTTGGTACTGTGACAGTTCCACCTAGGACAGCCTGTAAATGAAGAAGTTAATTGATTTAGAATTAGAAATTAGAGCTCATCATCATCCAAGAAAAAAGATTCACGAGCCTTTCAAGATTTGCTAAGACCAGTGGATCAGATAGCAGATCTGGCCAGTTAGCAATAGAGAGAACGTGTGAACTGAGAATTCAGATTGAGGGTAAGTGAGGGGACGGATGGAGAAAAGGGGAGGAAACCAAACATATGTGCAAAAATAGATCTCTCAGGTGTGGGAGGTAATTTCTTGTATCGATGGATGGGTCAGGAGAGCAAAAGGCATCCAATCACTTAGTTCATTCTGACTGCATACCTTTTGTCAATTTCTCTCTCCAGAAAAGATGTCTAATGGTGATTAAATCTTAGCTCAAATCAGAATAATTCCATCACAAACTATGTGATCATACAAAAGAAGGCAGGATTGCTAATAAGATGAAAATGTATGTTTACATTTGTTGGAAACAAAGATGAAAATAACATAGCATGAATATGTACCTTGATCAGAACACGAACCGAAAGAAAAAATATATATACACAAGAGAGACTGACCTGGGCAATGCTTAAAACAGAATCAACATGCACATGGTTGCCTTCTCTTCGAAAGATAGGGTCCTCTCTGACCTGTAATAGGAAAAGAAAATGAATTTCATTTTATACTTCCATGAGACCTTGCATAGTACTGAGTACTGACTAAACTGTGGGCACGAGTGGCATTCACAGAAAAAAGAAGTTAAACCTTGATAGTAACATAAAGGTCACCAGGCTTATTGCGTTCAACATCTGCACCACCCTTACCAAAAACCTTCATGGTGTCATTATCGTCAATTCCTGAAAAAAGAAAAACATTTCTCAGTTATAATGTACCTAAAGTCATGTCCACAATAAACAGTTGAGATTGCATGATTGCAGGAAAGAGTAAAATGTTAATGGAACAGGCAGAAATGCAGAATGATTCAGTAGAAACATATTTTATAATTGACAGCTAGATGATCTGACTTCAATATTAACTTTCTTAACTCAGCAGGCATGGAAAGTGATGTCTGAGTTACAACGAGTACATTATAATACCCCAGGTTTACACTTCACAAACATTAAAAAGAAAATCTCAAACTACACAGGAGAATTCACAGCATTCAAATCACCAGTAGAAAAGAAATACGAACTGTAACAGAAAATTCAGAATTGTGTGATAAGATGTATTACCTCCGTTCCAAATTATAGGTTGGATTGGAACATAAGAGTATATCTAGGTGCATAGCAAAAGCTAAAGAAATGTACCTACAGATCCAAAACGGCCTATAATTTTTGGAGGGAGGGAGTTCGTGTCAAGGATATACATATAACAGTAAACAAAAATTCCGCCTTACCTGCCGCTATGTCTAGCTTGACTGACATTTTCCCCTTCACTACCTGTTCTCCTTTGCAAGTCTTGCAAAAATTCTGCAAACCAATTTTAAAAAGCAAAGTTAGGCCAACATGAAGCTCCATATATATAGTCAAGTTTAGTAACAAAATCATCACCAGTGATATAGATATATTCTATCAAATTCTAGCAGATCCGTCGCCCCCTTAAAGAACTAAGTGCACTCCAATGCAACGACCATAGCCAATGATGAATTGTTGGATTTTATGTTCAGCTTACTGTGGAATGTAATGTAACATCAAAAAAAAAATAACAGGAATATGCTATTGAAACAGAAAAGGTGCACCTTGACAATTTTTCCACTCCCATTGCACAGGGAGCAAGTAGATTCAAGAGTAAATATACCCTTTTGCATGTATATCTGCATTCACAACAAGATTTTGAAGGTCAGAGTAGTCCTTATCCAATGTAGTTGTCTTTGGAGCTCCAAGAACAAGACATAACAAGGAAACAACTAATGTTTTTAGTTCCAGAGCGTTTGGTGAAATATTGCTTTGAATAATCAAAACAACATGTATTTGAAAGGAAAACAACTTGCTAGAATGATGTCTACTATTTAGTAGAGTTCGTTATCTGTACAAAACATGCCATGGAAAAATATGTTGCCAAAGGATACATACCACACCAGAGCCTCGACATGTTTTACATGTTTTAGGCACAGTTCCAGGGGGAACACCACTTCCATCTGCAACAAATAAATTAGAAGCTCATCACATACAACGAAGCATAAATTGTGAAGATTGTCAATAGAATATAAATAATTAAATATACAAGAAACATGACATACTGCAAGTTCCACAAAAGGTATCAGCTTCGTATGAAATGGTTTTTCTGCAACCTTGGACAGCTTCCATGAATGATAGTTCAACAGAAACCTACAGTTGGGGGAATAAAGAAAGCAAGCACTGAATCAATATGCTTGATTAAAAGCAAACAGCTGTAGTAAAAATCAACTAACCTTGACATCTTGGCCACCTCTGTACGCATTCTCAAAGATCTGTTGACATGACAAAAATATATATATCAGGTATTTATGTATAACAATAATATATAGCTAAATACATATAGCGACGAGTGAAACTATACACATAAACAAAATTAAATAGCGGGCAGAGAAATTTGCTAGATACTAAATCATGTTTAGACTACCACCTGACATGAAAGGCCAATATAATGTTTATTTCAACATTAAAAAACATTGTAGTTCATCATATGTTACAACATAGTCAAAGGCATAACAATGAACAAAAAAATAATATAAATGGATGAAATTGTACAACCTCGTAGCATGATTTTTCATAGCCACCTGCCAACAATTTATTGTTTTTCGCATGCATATTTTTTTTTACAAAGGCAGCATACAAAATAATTGAGGAGAAATATCACATATTAAAATTGTGAATCATATATCTCATGCATAACTCACCAAATGGCGAGTGTATAAAAGACAGTACAGATCTATTTAGGCCATATGTATGATACATAAAATAAAACCACAAGGACAATGGTTTTTACATCGCCAAAGATGTCGCCAAATGGGTTACCCTGAGGAAAACCCGGCCCGCCAGGGTCACCACCTGATGCTTGGCGCTCGTATGCTTCTGGTCCAAGCTGCCAATTACATAAGCATGTTATACTAAGAATAAAATACTGTAACAGTAAAAGGTTTCATGAGTCATGGAAATTAATGCCGCCACAAGCTAGCAAGCTGGATTAACACAAAAATGCACAAGCTGGCCAGCTGGGTTCACTGTTAACAACATATAAATAATCCGCCTCTACATGACTATTCCAATAACATCACAATTTTTGTTTCGTTAAAAAGAGAAATGACAATAACCTGATCATATATTTCACGCTTATCGTCATCCTTCAAAACCTGAAAAATGTACAGATAATATCAACATTTAGGGGAAAAATATGTACTATGGTTCATGAAAAACTACATTTTCTGCAAGAACCTCACACCTCATAGGCACGGTTAACTTCTTGAAATTTTTTTTCTGCATCAGCATCATCTTTATTAGTATCAGGATGGAACTTCTTTGCGAGCTGGAGAAGAATGACAAATTTTGTTAAAACTAAATGAATTACCAGATAACAGAAGAAGTAGAAGAAAAAGATCAATGAGAGCACAAATGGAAGAAAATACAATATGTAGAGCATGGTCTACTAGGCATGCAAAGCAGCAAAAGACATAGTAAATTCTTATTTGTGGAACCCCAGTTGGCTGACTTTGGCCTATTCTACCAGATTCTTGAGTTATCTGTCCATCTTATCATTCATATGTCATCTTTTGCATTGAAACTCTGTTTCTGATTATCCATACAGGGGATGCGGATCATCTTTAAGTCTTGACAAGTTCAACAGTTTATGTTTCCTATACATGTGTTCTGAAATTCAAAACGTGATTAGCATGGTAAGGGACAAGTGCACCAAGCAGTCAGATGCAGGGGAACTGATTCCAGTGCCTAACCCAGGAAAAATAAGATGAGCAAAAAATAGCATGAATGGAACAGTTACTCAGATAGGTCTTGTGGAAGTTACTCAATAGAGAGGTTAACCATTAATGTATCTTCAAACCTTTCACTAACATAGCCGTACTTGTATCCAATACTATCTCAACATTACCATAGTGTTATTTTTCAAAATCCTATATTGCCATTACCAGCATCCCATGTCAGTGATAGATGTTAATCAGTATTAGACTAAGCAGCAGACTACAGAGGGAAGATAACAATAGATACTGTCAGAGGCAAAGCAAAGACTAAGAAGGGCAGAGTAGAGAAGAAAAGATAAGAAGTAGCAGAAAAGAAGCACAAAGCAATTGAAGCAAATACGAGCATAAGAGAACTTGAAGAGATTACAGGAGGTAGAGAAGCAATAGGGGGGGAAGAGAAGTGAAGTGGGTAAAATGCCTTGGATCTGGAGGAGAGAACGATAGCAACAGAAGATAAGAACTTCGATTAAGAGCGAAAATTAGGCAAGAGGTGGAGAGGCTCTAACAGAGTTTAAGGCGGAATAGATTAATCTGGTGCTTGATCTCCCAAATGAGCCGACCCTCATATATATAGGTCAGCTGCTTGACAATTCAATCAAGCCAACTAACTTATCTCTAGTAAAACTTCTCAAACTAACACAATTAAATCTTCTGATCATGTCACCTGAGACATCAGTAGGTGCAGCCATAGGAGTCCACAGCAACAGTGAACTAGGGCAACTATCAGTTGGAGACAATGGGAACTTAGGCCCTCAAGGCAGCAAGGTTGAGATCGAAATATGATCCCCAAGAAGTTTAACGATGTCCAATCAATAGGCAACATCCTAACTTTGTTTCTGAAAGGAGGTGCAATCCTAACCATGATATGTAAAAAAATCCATACCGCATAATATGCCTTCTTTATATCTGGTGCAGAAGCATCCTTGCTTACTCCAAGCACATCATAGAAATCCCTTGCATACACCCGCCTTGTGGCTAGCATCACAGAAACATAGAAATTTTAATTACAGGCACTAATGTCTCATAGTTAATAGGAAACATGAAGTCTTGGTTTCAATTCTCACTATAGTATAACATCAGATTTCAACAACTATGAGACCTGTGGTAACAATAAACCAAACCACAACTAATTTCACAAGACGAACCACCGTGTATGACTAAATGGAAACGTGGAATTACACTAGTGTCATCAATTTGACCGAAGTACTAACCATGGAACGACCTGCTCGGACACCACCAGCTCGGGCTCCGCCGCTCCCTCCCTGTCCAATTCACCGATAAGCAACACAGGCCTCCTCCAATCAATTCAATTCATTCAAAAAGCACAAAAAAATCAACAGAAAGGCAACTTACCTGGTTCAGGCAGCCGCGACGGTGCAGTCCACGCCGAGGCGGCGGCGCCGGCAAGGTAGCGGGCGAACAACTCGCGCTGGCAACGGAGGTGAAGGGGTTAGCCGTGGAATTCGAGATTGGATGGAGGAGGAGTGAGGGAGGGAGGGAGATTAGGAAACTCACCGTAGAGGAAGAGTTCGCCGCGGCGGCGAGCCTCGAGGCGGCGGCGCGCGCCATTGTGGGTGAAGGCGGACGGTGGCCCGGTGGGAACCCTACTTTGCAGGCACTGAGAGTGGGGCTTTTGTGTGGCTTAAACCGCAAGGAAAAATGGGAGGGGCTTTAGATTTCGATTTTGGAAAATTACTATCCCTTCGAACTTTATGAATTCTCCTAGTATTTTTTTAGCTACCTATTGCTATCACCACTCTTTTACCATATCAAGTTTAAACTTTTTTTCTACAAAAGATTTACGTTACCATGATTTGGATCTATTGCCTAGACATAGTCCCTCCGCCCACTGTCACCATTGGTGTACGCATTACATAGTAGAAAATACGACCAATATTTGTATCTCTAAATAAATTTATTGAAAAACTAGATTCAAAGATCTTTCTAATGACACTAACTTATATTTTAAATAATTATGTTTTTAATACTCTCTTTGTCCTGTAATATAGTGCATTATAATTTGTTCTAAGTTAGCTTAGTTTAAATTTGATCGAATCTATAACCAAGAATATTATCATCTAACAGATCAAACAAGTAAGTTATGAAAATATATCTTGTACTAAACATAATTATGCTCATTTGTCATCATAAATATTATTAGGAGTATGTAATTAATCACAATTCAGTCAGAAGGTCGTGTCGGTGGAACAAGAGTAAGAAGCTAGAGTCATTTGTTCAGTTGATTTTCTTCTTCCAAATCGGTGACCCATCAGGCCATCACCTATGGTCTTTTTCGGCAACACCTTAGCCACAATGTCACATAGGCAACACTAGAAACTGAAAGCGTACAATTTCTATCATAAGCAACATATTTAATCAAATGAAAGGAAATACTAGTAACAAACTTTGCAAAACCACAAACAAGATAAAAAAAAATACTAGGCCTTGTTTAGATGCTTTAAAAAGGCTAGAAAAATACTAATTACACAGATTAGTTGTAAATCACAAGACGAATCTTTTAAGTCTAGTTAGACAATGATTGGATAATATTTGTCAAATAAAACAAGAGTGGTACAGTGTTTTCCAAGCTAAAAATTTGCCATCAATTGTCATTTTTTTCACTTTTTTGAGAAACGATCGGTCATTCGTAAGGCCGTGTACAGAAAAGGCCAGCTGGGCTTGGTCCACCACAGGTTTGCTTCTGGGCCGGACCACCTGTGGGCCTGAGACGAGAGGCCCCAATCAAGTCAAATCCATCCCGTCCGTCCGTTTCCCCGCGCCCGAATCCTGAAGCGCAGCACATCAGTCCAGAAGCCGCAGCCCGCACAGGTCGATAGAGAGCGAGCTCGACCTCTCGCCGACGGCGACATCCGGCAGCGGCGGCGGCGGACAGGATGGTGGCCGAGGGCAAGAGGTGGCGGTTCGCGATGGTGTGCTCCTCGAACATGAACCGGAGCATGGAGGCGCACTCGCAGCTGGGCCGCGCGGGGCTCGACGTCGAGTCCTACGGCACGGGCACCCACGTCAAGCTCCCCGGCCCCTCCCTCCATGAGCCCAACGTCTACGACTTCGGCACCCCCTATGGCGCCATCTACGACGACCTTCGCCGCAAGGACCCTGACTTGTCAGTACAAACACTTACTGTCATCTTCCCTCTCCTCACCTGTCCTACCTCCTGTTGTCCCCTTTTCCCCAACTCCCCTTGGTTAATTTGGGGAGAAGATGTAGTGTTTAGGGTTCTGGATGGGGTTTATGCGAAATCCAGTGTGCATTTGATGGAAACAGATAGGAACCATTCTAATCTTCTGCAATTTGGGGTTTTTGTTCGCAATATCTGTGTCTCCTGGCGAAAAATTATTTGAACACTTGCCGAACTGGGTCTGTGGGGATGTTTGTGGCATTGCTATCCCTTTTCTTTGTGTGTGCTCACCTCGCCTTGTCAGGCACCCTGCACGATAACTTGAAACGCCCTGCCCTCACTGGATTTATGTGGCGAACCATCCCTCACTGGATTTATGTGGCGAACCATCCAGGTACAAGAGGAATGGATTGCTGCCTATGCTGAAGAGGAACACCTCAGTGAAGCTAGCGCCTCAGCGGTGGCAGGACAATGCCGGCGATGGGGTGTTTGATATGATAATGACCTTTGAGGAGAGGGTCTTCGACTTGGTTGTTGAAGGTAATTCATTCACCTCTGAACTGGAGCTTGATTTTGGTCTAGGAGGTTTGTAAAGCAATTACAATTGAACTATAGTTGTAGGATTGCATAGTTATGTAGACATTCAGCCTGATCAACTGAGCTTGCTGCTGTAGCGCTGCAGTCTCCAGCTGCAAAGCTCCAGCTAACCAGGACCAACAGCAGAGAGGAAACCATAAGCGGCACAGCAGCAGCCTGTCCGAATTAGCATTTCTGATCAGGACCATTAACTACTGGAAGCTAACATTGTTTTTGTGTCCACTGTCCAGATATGAGTAACCGCGAGCCGAAGCTTATGAAGTGTGTGCCGATAATAAATATGGATGTCAAAGATAACCATGAAGAAGCTGGTGTTGGGGCAAAGCTTGCTGTAGAATTGTGCCAGAAGGTAAAAGTAACATTGCCGAATGTAGTGCATAAGATTTACTGAGTATTAACTTGTTAAGCTTTGTTGTTAATGATGCCAATGGTAGGTAATCAGTAGGCTGAGGACCATGTGTGTGCTTAGGTTGGCAGCAAAATTAACTGTTAGTTCAAGACTTCAAGTAAATAAAAGTGAATGGTAAATAAAGATCAAAGTACATGCTACCTAGATGAGTTAAATGCCAAAGAGAAGCAAAACATCCTTCACACTATTAATAATCTGCTTCGAGGGTTGCTGTTGTTATCCACTTGTCTCATTGCATGCTCACTGCTAGTGGTGGTGTGAGGTAACTAATGGAGAAAGGAAAAAGGGAAACAAAGAGAGGCTGGCAAGGTTTGGCAGTGGGGGGAGGCTGCAGGGGTGCTCCAGTTTTGAGTATCATGATCATGTACCACAGTAGTACTAAAAGTAACTTTGTAAAACCAACTCTTGCGTTTATTTCTGGCTGTCATTGTTTGGTTATAACAAAATATTTTCAAATGGGTTTCTCACATAATTCAATTATTCTGATTGGTGGATATCATGTTTAATCAGTGTTCTGTTCCTTGGTATCTGTGGATTAATAACCTCAAATTCGTGAGTTCCCTTATTTTGGGTATCTGCTTTGACATTGTTATCATTGGCAGCTTTCATAGACCATATAAACCCCCCAAATTAAGTGATTCAGAAATAAAGGCTTGTAGCTTGCTTCATCGTAATTTTAGATGATTAATCGATGTATGAAATCAGTGCCTTTAATGTATGAACATTGCATCTTTCATAACTTACTTGGAAAAACGATGTTTTTATTTGAGGTATCTCTTTTGTTTCCTCATGCATCATTACAGGCTTGTTTGCCTTCTTGTCTTGGTATTATATTATATATGGTGTCTAATGCAACATACATTTGTATATCACAATGATGTCAAAATGCTTAATGGTGGTATTGTGCTGTGAATGGAATGCAACATTAACGTTTGCACTGTTGCAACACAATATTGCAGTGGTGAATTTAATATATATGCTACTATTTTTTTCCTGTTAACCTGATATCCAGAATTTTCTGCCACAATTTTGTTTCCTTTGTCGAATGTTATTGCTTACAAATGTGAATCTACTAATGAAACTACACATGCTTTTGGTGACCAATGAGGAATCAACTTATATATGTTAATTCCATTCCAGCTTGAAGCAATTGATGGTGACTGGGAGGACATAATTGATGACCTGATTACTGCATTTGAGAAGCAGCACAAGCGGAGGCTTGCATACAGCATTTCATTCTACTAACTTGTATAGGCCCCTGTGCGGACAGAGAGGTTTCAGTGGATGGTTAGTAACTTGGCATTGTAGAAAGCAACTGCACAGGAGTGATGTTGCTTAAATTTTTCCACGTTGACATTTGCAAAAAAGCGGAAGATTTGTGGAGCTTATTCTACGAAGAAATAACTTACTCGTGTTATCTGTTTTTTATTGCTTCACTGATGCTGAACACTAGAGATGGTGAGCATTAATGCCATCATCTCAAGCTCATGCCACATATAAGTTGTAATATTTTTCAGTTTTGATTTATGAGTCTATGCGAGTAGATAGGTGAGTGCTATTGTTGTTCATAGTAGGTATAAAAATCAGAAAGTCATCCATGCAAACAACGAGTACATGCATTTTTCGCTTCTTGAGTGACTAAAAATAACCTGAAACGCATTCATGTATTTTCTTCCCATGTTCAGCAACTTTATGGGTTATCGACATTGAAGTCGACTGGTTTTCATGTCATTTTTGCTGGCTGGTTTCCTTCGTGTTCCAAACTTCAGTCACATTTGCATGGCCATGACTATAGATATCTTCTGAGTGGACTCGTTGATCCCCCCATGTATTCTTGAACCACAATTAGGTCCAGAATATCTTGTCTTCTAACCATAAACCCAAATTTGTTCTAACTACCATGCCTTATGAAATAGAGTATATATCTTCTGTCCAACCCTAAATTTTATGAATTTTGGCTTGGCTCTTTCACTTGAGACATTTTCAATCCAACCAATTAATAGGTACTCCCTTTGTCCCAACAATAATGTTCATTGTAGCATCTGGAAAAAGTCCCACAAAGGCCGTCATTTTAGCCGGTATAAGTAGCAGTAGTAGGTACCAGAAGCAAAGACCACTTATGCAACAACATCTCACGCACTGCATGAGGAGACATGGATGCTCCCCCTCCACATGTTTCGTTGCACTTCCCAATATAGGAGAGAGTTACGATGTCAAACCGTTTCTTACAGAGGCCTTTGTAACTACTGCCTTGGTTTTGCTGCACACTCTACAACGACAGTCTCTTTGAGACAGAGGGAGTAACTACTAAAGTTTGTGTGGTAGATTCGAACATATCCAACTAATAGACTAACTATTAGTTCAGCATCCAACTAAGGGTCTAGCTGAATCCTGTCAGCCAATAGCTTGGATCCAACTAACATACTACCTAAATGTTAGGTAGGCACCCAACTACAGTCTATTTGGATCCAGCTAATATACTACCTAAATGTTAGCTAGGCACCTAGCTAAGGGTCTATTTGGATCTTGACAGCTAATAATTAGCTAGATTCAAACATGTCTAGCTAATAAGCCAACTCATAATTAGTTGGGTACCCAGCTAACAATTACTTTGGATCTTGCCAGCTAATAGTTAGCTAGATCAAACATATCTATTTAATAGACTAGCTAGCTATTAGTTGGGCACTCAACAAACAACTATTTTACTAGCACCAATTGATTGAAATGTCTCTTCCACTGGTTGATAAGAAGTATCAACTAGTAGTGTGTCTGGTTCGAGTGTTTTTCTCTGCACGCTCATCACTTAATTTGACATTTGGTTCGGTTATCCTATATCCAGTTGTCACGGAGAATCACGATACCATTCATCTCCTAGAGTTAATGATTACACTGCCTATGGCTTGTTACAGGACAAAAGCTGGAACCCAACCAAACAAAAGTTGTTACTCAAAAAAAAAAAACCAAACAAAAGTTGCTAGCTATTTGCGGTGTAACAGGTAGCAATGTGAGCTGATTACATTACCGTTTCCATTCCAAAAGTTAAACCAAATAACACCTAATTGTTAGCTAGAAAAAAGTGAAGAAATGAGTATTTTGGGTAAAACAACACTTCAACAACCTATTATCTAGTGGGATCAGACACCTCAAAGATCTATTATCCAACTAATCATGAGTTGCTAATAAATCAAATACTTACTTTGAATTTGTTATTAGAAAAAATGCAGTCAAAAGCTCAACAATTGATATGAGGCCCTCTTTCTTTATTATGGACTATTAGATTTGTTGGTATTGTATTATATATCCTTGTATTTGTTGATGCCTAATTAACAATTAGTATGGGTTTGATTACTATATGCATATTTGGATGTGATTGTGGATGATGTTAGGTTTCATGCCCTAAAGGCCTCGTTAGATCGATACCATTTTTAAGTAATTATCACTGATTGAAGTAGCCTTAATTAATGTTGCAATGTCATTAAGCATTTTGTGCACATTTCCTATGTCTCCATCTTCAACCATTAAACTCGATTGGATTACAATTTACAAGTATAGATCATTGAAAGGTCGAGATGGCGGACTAGAGGGGGGGGGGGTGAATAGTCCTTTCTAAAACTTATCGCTCCGGCTAACCGAACAAAGTGCGGAATTAAAACTATCGGTCTAGCCAAGACTTCACCCCTCTAACTATAACTCTAGA
>JAKNSH010184280.1:0-11087 GCA_027790015.1 Cymbopogon flexuosus | reverse complement strand
TCTCCCGTGTGGATGGACAGCAGCACCGCGGCGCAGTGCCGGGAGGTGGAGGCGGCCATGGGCGGGCCCCTGCGCCTGGCGAGGCTCACGGGGTGCCGCGCGCACCGGCGCTGCACGGGCCCGCAGATACGGAAGATGCACCAGACCCGGCCAGAGGTGTACGAGGCCACTGAAAGGGTGTCGCTGGTGAGCTCGTTCATGGCGTCGCTGCTCGTCGGCGGGTACGCCTGCATCGACGAGACCGATGGAGCCGGGATGAACATCATGGACATCGATACGCGCCAGCTGCGCCAGGACGCTCTTCAGGTTCTCTTGGTGTTTGCCATTACATACAATTGTTCATGATTCCCTTCACTGATTCAGAGTTTCAGACTTCAGACTTGCAATTGCAATTGTGTTCGCCAACTGCAGATTACAATTAAGCCCAATCAGCTCTAAAAAGTTCAGTTCAACATTTTCACATTTCAATTTTGTAGGCTATGGCTCCAAATTTGGAAGAGAGGATTGGGAAGCTAGCACCAGCACATGCTGTCGCTGGAAAGATAGCTCCATATTTTGTTCAGAAGTAAATACAACTGAATATCTTTCATTTCTTTTTTTGGTGTCTGTCTGTGTTCATAACCACACATAATGAAACGATGGATAACGTGAATGAGCTTTAGCAACTTTTTGATCATTGTTTACTCGTGACACCGACTTGTCACTTGTCAGATTGATACTTCTGTTTTTATGTCCTTGCAGATTTCAGTTTTCAAGCAGCTGTCTAGTTATTCAGTGGTCAGGCGACAACCCCAATAGCCTTGCAGGTATTTAGGTTCATCCTAATCTTTTGCATTCAAATATCTTTGTATGTTTTGATGTTTGTTTGTCTAGATAAAAGAATGACAAAATTAATTGGGTCATACGTATGTCAAGACTGCTTGCATGCTGCAAACTTAAAAAGTGCTTTTGGCTTTCATAAATGCGTGATTCTGCAGGCTTAACTTTGAGCAATCCTGGTGATCTAGCAATCAGCCTTGGGACAAGTGATACAGTAATCATCTACCACCTTTGCTTTGTTACAATTTTTTTGGTTTACGTATTTCCCAAAAGAGTTATACTAAAAAGAAAACACGCAGCAGACTAGCAGTACATACTATGATCTGGTTTTGAAATTGGTAAAACTTGCAAATTGAACCTTACTTCTACTACAGTGGATCAGTTTGTAAAAGAATCCTAGAAAATGTACTTAATATGCGACGTTGTTTCATTGTCTTGTTCTGATTTAACCACTGTGATGATTGTGGTGCCTCTATGGCCCTTTCAGGTTTTCGGGGTCACTGAATCACCTGAACCAACCCTAGAGGGAAACATCTTTCCTAATCCAGTAGATCCCAAGACCTACATGGTTCTGCTTTGCTATAAAAATGGATCTCTAACACGAGAAGGTATGGTTTGCAACTTTGCAACTAACTTCTACGTGCTCCACCCCCTTTGCTGACACACACATTTTGTTCAGACCTTCGCAATCGTTATGCTGATAGATCTTGGGACCATTTCAACAGGTTGCTTGAAGAAACAGTCCCCTTGAATGGTACACCAATCTATTATTGCTTCATCATTCCATCTACTGAGGAATCAATAGCCTAGTTTCTTTGAGCATAACTAAATACGAGTTTATGTTTATACAAATAGACATCAGAGAATATGTCGGGGAGCTGAGATAGCTGCTTGGTTAGAAATCATGGCATAACAACATATTTCAACCACTCAGTTTACAGCCTTGCAATAATTGACAACTCAGTGCTGTATTATAGTTATGCCTTTTGATCCCAACATGGCTAATGCAGTTACTACAAAAAGCTCACCTTTCCTTGACGTTCACAATAGATGCTTGCATTGACCACACAAAAGTAACTTTCCTGAAGATTCTTGGACTTATATTTTCCTGCTTTTCCAGGAGGGAAGTTGGGATTTTACTACAAGGAACATGAGATTCTCCCACCACTTCCAGGTTAGTTTTTCCTTACATTTTTTCCCTTTCGCAATTCAATCTTCATCTCAGTGCTCGTTTAGATTAGATGCTCACCTACATGCATAGTTGGATTTCATCGGTACATTGTCAAGAACTTCACTAGTGGACCTTTGGATGAGATGGTGGAAGAAGAAGTTGACAAGTTTGATCCTCCTTCAGAGGTTTGAACATCTGAGAACCTATAAATCAAACTGTTTGGCATGCTCATTTAATTAACAGCCATGGTTTAGGTGCGTGCGATAATTGAAGGGCAGTTCATGTCCATGAGGGGCCATGCTGAGCAATGTGGCCTGCCAGTACCTCCGAAACGGATTATAGCAACTGGTGGTGCGTCCTCAAACCCAACAATTCTCAAGATAATGGCATCTGTTTTTGGTTGTCCAGTGTACACTTCCCAAAGATCAGGTACGCGCAGCCCTTACAGGAGATGTACTGATGTGCCTGCTTACATATTAATATGCTTATACTCCTTAAAAACATAGTATTAATATGCTTGTCTCAGTACCCATCCCTGTTCTGAAAATAATACGATGAACGGTGATTATTCTACTTATAATTAATCTAGTTGTTGTGCATGCTCACAAATTCTTTTTTTCTATGCGAGTTAATTTTTTTTAATTTGGTTGCTAATTCTGATACGCCTAAATACATCATTCAATCAATGCAGACTCTGCCTCTTTGGGTGCTGCTCTGCGAGCAGCCCATGGGTGGCTTTGTAAGCAGCAAGACGAGATTGTGCCATTCTCATATGTGTACTCAGGAAGATTGGATGGAACATCACTTGGCATGAAGTTGGCTGTTCCTTTTGGGGACTGTGAGGGCGACGTTGAGCTTCTGAACAGCTACACATTGTTGGTTAAGAAGAGGTTGGAAATTGAGCAGAAGCTCATCGCAAGATTTGGTGGACCAGATTGAAGTGACTGCTAGGTAAAATCTGTCTGTTGATATACCTTTTGTAATTGGTAGCAGTATTGATGACAAGAATGGGCTATATTTTACCCATGTGTCACTTAAAATTGAGGCAGATGTGTGGTAAATTAGACATCGATCATTACCATGTAACCATTCAAAAGTATACATGAGCCTACTAGGACCAGTTCATTGTTACCTGAGTATGTCTATTCATTTTACTGATTTCTTTTTATGTTAATTTTTTAGTTTACTCTAGCTCTTTTTCATTCTTGTTGTCAATTTCGCAGTGCATTAACTCTATGCTGCTTGAGCACTATACTTGATACAGTTCAGAAATGGCTCATTCGCCTTTTAGTCATAGGATGTGTAGGCTGACTGTGTCAAGTATCCTACAATATATTCGGCCTATTTTCATGGATTAACACCACTTGCATACTCATTCAACACTCAAAAGTCAGAATGCTGAGATGACACTATCATGATGGATAGGTTTGTTCACTGATGGAAAAATGCAAATGCCATGCATGTTATGCTGGTGAATGGCATCCTACTCAACATGGTGAGGTTGCAGCCTGGGTGGCCACCAAATTTGCAAGATCTAGTTGGGAGCTACTACTGCTACTTACCACAGCAAGCATGCACTGCTCCCACTTGTAAATTAGTGGATTCCTATTGCCACTACACGTCTACACCTCACTCTCCTACATGCACCATGTCCACTATCGACGGCTCATGAAAGAAACGCTCCAGCACACCTAGATACCTATGCCACAATCCCCTTGCAAAATGACACACTTATATCTTTTCCATTTGTAAAACGAAAATTGTTGCTCTAACTGCTGTTTCTTTTTTCCTATGCCATTTCATATTGCCTTTTCCATTACAATTTTGTTATTGTGTATAATCCATGACAATCTGAATTTTAGCTTCCTAGGAAAAAAGGTTGAAACTTGGGTACCGGGTCATGCTTCATGTTTTTTCAAGGATTAGAATTAACCAAAATGAACTGAAATATGTTTAACTTTACTCCCACATTTTTGTTACCAAAAAAAGGAGTCGCCTTATCTGGACTTGTGATTCTCTGTAGAACTGAATGTATCAAAGAATCAAACGAAAATGCTTGAAAACGAAATCGTGAAAGTGACTACAATTGTCATGACACATCTGTAATTTAGCAGATAGTACTAAGAAAGTTACAAAAACACATCTTTTTTGCTTGCACTTTAATGCTTTACCTGATATGATATCCCATGATATGGCAGCACTCGACCACGAAGTGCTTGCTGGTGATCAAAAAAGCATAATTGAGGTTTTTGTTTGCTCGAATCCCAAATACAAAAAAATGAAATCTCACGTGTCATACGCACATTGGATAGTGAAGTAACTAGTATATGATAAGCTTGATTTCCAGCATCAGGATTTGTAAATGAAAAAACTAAAGTGTTGGTATGAATTTGGTACACTTTTCACGCTGAAATGCATTTGCCGCACCAGGAAGAACATTTTTAAACGGTGTTTCCTAAGGCTGTCTCCAACGGGAGACCAATACCGCGACCCACATCTAAAATGGGTGGTACACACGTAAAAAACGCCCTCCAACAGATGACCTAAAGGAGGAGCCATTTTTGGTTCCGAAGAGAGAGAGAAAACCCAATTATGGGTCCTTCTCTCTCCTGGACGCAAATCTTGGAGCTGGAGCCCTGGACGCCGAGGGCCTCGAGCCGCAGCTACCGACGGCGCCGCGAGCACCAGGGCCCGCCGGCGGCGAAGACGAAGCCGGGGCGCCGTCGGCCGAGCCAAATCCGCCGCTCCTAGTCGACGTCTGGAAGCTGCGTGGCTCTACGCAGTGCCGCGCCCGGAGCGCCTCTCACCGCCGAGCCACCTCGCGCCGCCGTCGGGCCGACTCCGCCCGCGCGCCGCTGTCGCCGCGCGTCGCCACCACCATGGGGATCCGGAGGCGCCTTGGATCTGGAGGCCGCGCGAGGAGCCGGTGCCGCTGTGGATCTCGGGGCCGCGCGAGGTAGCTGCCGTCATAGTAGACGCCGACGTCGCGGATCTGGGGGCCATGAGCTGCAGGGGAGCTGGCGGCGCTGGGGAGAAGCTGGCGGTGCTGGGGAGAAGAAAGGAGGCCCGAAGACGAGCCGCCGCCGGGTGCGCTCCGCCTGGCCCCGCCGCTCCGCCTCCGCGGCCGCTACCGACGGCGCCGAGCACCAGGGCCCCCCGGCGGCGAAGGCGAAGCTGGGGCGGGGTCCCCCCCGCCGCTCTGCCTGGCCCTGCCGCTCCGCCTGGATCCGTCCCGCCGCGGCGAGGCTCCGGCCGCGGACGACCCGAGGAGTCAGCGCCCGCGGCCGACCCCTCCGCCCGCCGTCGTCCATCGCGCTCGCGCCGGCCGTCGTCACGGCGCCCGCGCCCAGCAAGACGAAGCCGACGAAGAAGAAGCACGCAGCGACGGCGGACGGGGCGACGGGATGGTGGCAGGGAGTTGGGTCCTCTGTTGGAGAACGGAAGATTTGGATCACACATCCTTTTCCTGTGCGGGACCGAAATCAACGAATGGCTACTGTCCTCCATTGGAGACAGCCTAAACGGCACCTACTTGGCCACGTGGACTATATAGTTATATCATTTTAATAGCACACTGCCACCGTGGCACTAATTAGTATGCCTGGGGCACACTTGCTTTTAATAGGGCTGAGTCAACTTCTATGGCACTACGCTATCATTTCCTCCTATCATGCAGTGTACTCGCAGCCACGTCAACATCCGGGTCCACAACAGAATCCAACTCACTTTTCCAGTGGAATGTACACTGCCTAGGCTGAAACGTTGAGCTGTTGTTTCTTTAAAAAAAACCCCAGAAACATGGCTGTTTTTTTATTTTGTTTAGTGTCGTTTGAACCCATTAGCTGCGAATAGTAATCTAAGTAATTTGCCAACTATTATTAGTTGCTATTAGCTAGTTATAATCTAACTAGTGAAAAGTGAAATAGTTGTTAGTTGGATACTCAACTAACAATTAGCTAAACTATTAGCTGGACCTATTTGGATCAAAGGAGATAAATATTACCAGCTATCTATTATTTACTTGAATCCCAACCGTGCCTTAGTCTATCAATCCAGCTATATGATCCAAACAAATGAAACGACTGTTGTATCAACCTCGTCTTGGGTTGCTCCTTTTTGTCATTCACGTGTCCAAGTGCACTCTTGCCATCTCCCACTTATATCCATTTTTTATCAAGTCAAACCATGTGTTTCATTAAGAGGAATAGAGGGTTACAAGTCACAATCTATGATATTAGCAAGTCTAGAGTTGCCAAGATCACAAATCAGAAGGAGTAACCTACATTTACGAGGTGAGTCTCGTGAGGACCCTGATTATTTAGAGTTTATGATAATAATACAAAAGAGTTTGCTACCTAACAACCAAGCAATAAAAGACATAAATGACAAAGCAACACAAAGCTAGCGATGACTAGGGGTGAACAAACCTAAGAAACAAAGGCCTCCACACCATCCACCACCTATGATAAGCTCAAGAAGCATAGAAATCTTCTCACGGCCATGATGCTTGAAGACATGATGAGAGCTGCAACAGTCTAATCAGTGTCAAGCACATCTCTTTGCAAACATTATTTACCCACATGTTTCCATCAAGCCAGATATTGAAGCTTCATGAAAAGTGAGGATTAATTTGTAGTAGAGAATACAACCTGATTAAATCTCGATTCCAGAGAATCTAGCAAACACATGGGACATCATGGAGAAAGGGAACAAATATGAATCCAACTCAAATGAGCAAGGTTACCCCTTACCCACACCAGGAGCTGAGTTCGGCCACCATTAGAGTTCCAACCAGTCAACCATACTGACAAGTGACTGTGAGAGGCCAAAAATAACTAGTCAACATACCCTCCACCAAGATATATACTATAGAAGCGTAGCGAAGGGCAATCTGAGTGAACAATATTGGTGGGGTTGCCAACTTGAAGGGGGCATCCATGGCAACAACAATGGGCCCCTCGAAGCTGTCTCAAGAGAAAGCAATGACAACATAAGATCTTCATAGAGAGCAATATCACGTCTCACTCTCACCATATCGAGTCAGAGAATGACCCTGTGATTACTAAGCGGACTTCGACTGTTGCTTCTCAACGTACCTCCATTCATCTCATGTAGTGTTATCATCGTAAGGTTTGCCCCCATGTGCTCCATCGGTGCCATGTATCGACAAGCTTCCTGCCTCGGTGTTTTCCCATCCATGAGAAATCCTCTACCACCCACGACCGCCAGTGTATTTATTGTGGCTCCACATCACCCCTCAATCAACAGACCACCGTATTTATCGGACAACCTAACTTTCGATCCGAACCCATTTTAAAGAGAGTTGTTGTATTCTATGTGTCTTGGTTTTTAGAAAATTTTTAGCTAGTACAAATAAAAGAAAAACTCACAAGAGGCAATTCACAATTTTTTTTCTATAACCAAATAATGATAAAATTGTATGTTGCCTAAATAACAATAAGAAATCGGGCACCTAAGATATAGAAGTGCATTTTCAAGTACCAATATCTTTGCTAGAAAATTAATCTCCTAAACTTTAGATCGTAGTATAAGCATAAGCAACTTATTAAAACACCTAGCTACACGGCTGCCAAAAAACCTCGTCGTCCTGCTGCTATAGTAGCGGCTAGCTAGCCCTATTTCTTGGCATCACTCTCAGGAAAACAAAAGAATGCACGAGAAAAAGAAAGCTAGGCTCCATGGATCCAAAGAGAAAGGAACATTTCAAAGTAGAATGCATGCATGGACCAATATATATTTGCTTCCATCCAAATTCCAAATATATGATGATATATACGATATATATTTATCTTTCCGTCCACTCACTCATCAGAGCATCAGATTCTGCTTAAACACCAAGCAGTGTGTATGTGTGACGAGTGACGACGTACGATGCACTGGGGCTTGGACCCAGTAAAGCTGCCTATAGCTATCTGCTAGCTATCCTACATACATATATCTCTCTCTCTCCTAGTGCAAGCGCGAACAATCTTTTGCAACTTGCATGCTTGTATGATCGAATAATCCCTTATGTAAACCATCATGGCCTCATCAATTAGTATGCATACAAAGATATATATATTTAAACGGCTGCTTATAGTACGACTAATTAATGTGTTAAGTCGAACGATCACTTGCTATGGGCATGGCACGTGTACTCCGTACGTTGTTGTTGCTTCTTCGATTCAATTCACTTCTAAGGAGGAGGAGGAGTAGCATGATGATGATCTTTGTCGTCCTTGTCGTTGTCCTTGGTGTCCTTTGTGGTCCGGCCGGCGGGTGGCCCGGCCTCGGCGAGCATCTGCACGACGTCGGCCATGGTGGGGCGCAGTGCCGGCATGCTGCAGGTGCATCGCACGGCGACGCGCAGCGCCTGCACCATCTCCTCCTTGTAGGGGCTCCACGCGAGGCGCTTGTCCAGCGCGTCCGCCTCCACTCCGGCGGTCACCTTGCCGGAGACCCAGTGCACGATGTCCCTCGTCTCCCCGAACTCCGGCTCGATGGGCTTCCTCCCCGTGGCGAGCTCCATGAGCACCACGCCGAAGCTGTACACGTCGCACTTGGTCGTCGCCTTGGACGAGTAGGCGTACTCTGCATGCATGCGTTCCATCGATATATGGATTAATAAAAAAAAGAGGGAAATGAGATCATGCATGCATATATGCATGTACACCGATGATCGTGATCCTACCAGGCGCGAGGTAGCCGTAGGTGCCGGCGATGGTGGTGGTGGAGGCGTCGCCGCCGCCGCCGCCGCGGGCCTGGAGCACCTTGGCGATGCCGAAGTCGGCGACCTTGGGCTCGAAGTCGGCGTCGAGGAGGATGTTGGAGGACTTGATGTCGCGGTGGACGATGGGGAAGAGGAGGTCGTGGTGGAGGTAGGCGAGCCCCTGCGCGACGCCGAGCGCCACGCGGTGGCGCGTCGGCCAGTCCAGCAGCAGGTAGCAGCCGTGCAGCGCCTCCCACAGGTTGCCGTTGGGCATGTACTCGTACACCAGCAGGTTGCAGTCGGCGCCCGAGTAGCAGCAGTAGAGCTTGACGATGTTCTTGTGCCGGATGCTGCCCAGCGTCTCCACCTCCGTGCGGAGCTCGCGGTCGCCCAGCCACCCGCCGCCGTCGCTGCTGTCTCTGCTGTTCGCCGTCACCACCGTCACCACCTGCTGCTGCTTGCAGCTGCTCGGCGGCCGCAGCCTCCGCGTCGACACCCACAGCTTCTTCACCGCCACCAGCTCGCCGTTGCTGAGCTCGATCTTGTACACGGTCCCGGACCCGCCGTGGCCGACGATGTTCTTGTCGATGAGCGCCTCCAGGATCTCGTGCTGGTCGAAGGTCAGCTTGTGGAAGCTCTTGACGTCGTAGGACGCGCTGGACCCCGGCGACGCCGCCAGCGCGCCGTCCTGCTCCGCGAGCCGCCGCGCGCGCAGCACCCACCGCCGCGCCAGCGCCAGCATCGCCACCGCGCACACCAGCGCGCACACGCCCACCACCCACACGTCCCCGGCCAGCCCCCGCCGGAGGCTCGGCCGCGGGCACAGCGGCAGCGCCGGGTCCGTCAGGTTCAGCCGGAACGCCACGCACAGCCCCGGGTTCCCGGCCACGCTCTCCAGCAGGCCCTCCTTGATGAGCTGCAGCGGCACCGGCCCCGACAGGTTGTTGTTGGAGAAGTCGAGCGAGTTGGGGAGCAGCTTGCACAGCGACTCCGGGATCTCGCCGGACAGCGCGTTGTCCGACAGGTTCAGCACGTTGAGCGTCTTGAGCCCGGCGAGCGTCTCCGGGATGGACCCGTTGAGCCGGTTCTCCTGCAGCGACAGCTGGTTCAGCTTCGACAGCTGGCCCACGGACGCCGGGATGGGGCCGGCGATGAGGTTGTTGCTCAGGTCGATCTTCACCAGCCCCGACGCGCCGGCGATCTCCGGCGGGAGCACGCCGGACATGCGGTTGTTGGACGCGAACAGCGACGTCAGGTTCGTGGCGCCCGCCACCGTGGCCGCCACGGGGCCGGTGAAGTGGTTGTAGTTGAGGTCGACGATGGAGGCGTGCGGGAGGCCGAAGATGCCCGGCGGCACGTCACCCTCCAGGTGGTTGTTGCTCACCCGGAAGCGGAGCAGCGGCGTGCACTGGGCGTACGCCGGCGGGATGGGCCCCGTCAGCAGGTTGCTGAGCACCAGGATGTACTGGAGCTGCCCGTTGGCGCAGGCGTACGGCGGCAGCGGGCCCGTCAGCTGGTTCTCCGACACCTCGATGACGTTGAGGTCCGAGTACCGCCCCAGGTCGGCGGGGATCTCGCCGGTGAGCTGGTTGCGGTACACGGAGAGGATGCGCAGCTGCGTGGAGTTGCCGAGCACGGCCGGGATGGGGCCCGTGAGGCGGTTGGTGTATATCTGGAGCACGCGCAGGTTGCGCAGCGCGCACAGCGACTCCGGGATGCCGCCCGTGAGGCGGTTCTCGGAGAGGTCGATGTCGGTGAGCTCCGTGAGGTTGCCGAGCTCGGCGGGGACGCCGCCCTCCAGCTCGTTGTAGTAGAGCTCCAGGAACTGCAGCCTCGGGAGGCGCGCCAGCGACAGCGGGATGCGGCCGGTGAGGTAGTTGCCGCTGAGCTCCAGGTCGGTGAGCGACGTCATGTTGCCGAACCACGGCGGGATGCCGCCGCGCATGGACGTGGTGGAGAGGATGAGCACGCGGATGCGCCGCAGCGGCACGAACAGCGACTCGGCCGGCCGCCACACGTCGAAGCCGGGGTTCTGGTTCAGGTTCACCACCTCCAGGGTGGTGACGTTGGCGATGGACGTCGGGAACGCGCCGGTGAAGAGGTTGTTGGACAGGTCGAGCACTCGCAGCGAGCGAAGCGGGGACAGGTCCGGGGGCACGGCGCCCGACACGCCGGAGTAGCTGAGGTTCAGAAGCTCCAGGTTGGTGCAGTTGAGCACGCCGAGAGGGAACCCGCCGCGGACGTCGTTGTACGCCATCCGGAGCTCCCGGAGCGCGGGCAGCGCCGCGCAGACGCCCGGAGGGAGCCTGCCGACGAGGCGCCACGACGTGACGTCGATGCCCGTGACGTTGCCGGACGTGTCGCAGGCGACGCCACGGAAGCTGCAGT
>JAKNSH010184183.1:0-10496 GCA_027790015.1 Cymbopogon flexuosus | reverse complement strand
CGACAAATAATAAGGGGGACAGAGGAAGTATATAGTAGCGCGTCCAGATTTGACTCTTTGATCACGTTGATGACTTAAATAAATGTACGAAATAAATCCAATTTTAATTTATAAGAAAAAATTCCAAAAAAATTAGGATTTTTACTCCTCACGCCTAGGATTACAATTTAAAATGGTGGGAGTACATTCCCGGATCCTAGATGAATTTGGCGGGCTTTGCCACGCAGTTTTATAGTCCATTTTAGTACGTAAAATTTATTGTGTAGTTTACTCAAAAGATTTTATTTAATCTGATACTTAGATACATATTCAAGCTTACAAAAAGCTTTAAGCATGTTACTTCAACATAGGCAAAATTAATCGAAATCGAGGAACCGAACCGAAAGAACCGGAAACCGAAATCGAAATAATTGAAACCGAAAAATTTGGTTCCTTATTCGGTTCCTCATATTGAGGAACCGAAATAACCGAATAAAATTCGGTTCCTACTCTCGGTTAACTGAATTAACCAAAAGAACCGAATTACATCAATTATATGTCATTTACTTGTATTTTGTAAGATTATGGTTGATTTATATGTGATATTTCATATATAAATTTTTATATACTTGTGTTATTATAATGTTATTGTTCTTATGTGACTTTTTTATTATCTAAATGTTGTATAAATTTGCTTTAGGTCATGCATATTTATTGTTTTTTAGCCTCTCCAAAAAAGTTTGGTTAGTTCGGTTAGAACCAAAACTGAACCAAAATAACCGAGAACCGAAATGCTCGGTTCCGAGCATTTTTTAGAACCATCGGTTCCTATTTTGTTTGAACCGAATTTCTTCTAAAACCGAAGAACCGAATGCCCAGGCTGAATGCTACTGATCCTAACTATTCCTTCCATCCTAAAATTATAAATTGTTTTAACTTTTTTTAGATACACAACTTTTACTAAATACCATGATATACATTATGTCTAGATATATAGGTACTATTTGGTTCCATGAATCATTCTGATTCTACTGAGAATCTAATGAAATAGAGCCACAAACAGTAGAAGTGCAAAATGTTTCAACAAAAAATGTTTTCCAAAATCTTCGCCTTGGCTCCTGAATCGACAATAACATGGTTTCACAATGTATCAGTGTATCATGGGGTTTTATCGCTTGTGAGCTGTGCGCTAGGATTGGTTGATCACAACTATGTGTTTGTGGGTTGACATTTGAGAATCTATTCGAGATGCCAATTAGGGGCTCACTACACTTATTATATAGTCCTTATCAATTTATAGGTAGGTTTTCTATTTGCATTGGTTACAATAGATGAAGTCAATTTCCATGTACATCTTGTCATGCTTTGTCCATCAAGTAGATGAGGACCTTTCAAGTAGTCCGGTTGAGCCACCCCTCCTTGGTCGATTTCCCTTGAGGTGAGGGGGGGCCTATTTAGTCGATAAAAGCGTAGCTCGAAATTTTTGCCATGCCTCAAAGTTACTATGTTGAAATACTAGTTACAGTGCTCCTACTTTCTATACGGTGTAGTAAATTGATCTTTGTAGAAATTTCTAATGAAATACTAGTTGAAATTGTACTCTTGTGCATTAGTCTAATGATTAGCATGCATTGCAGAAAATTATACATACCTAACTTTTGGATAATGATTGTTGAAATACAAGTTATTAGCTGCTGAATACATACAAATCATTAACTCATTAATGTTATGATACATTAATCTAGTCTATGTTGGAAATTGTTGAGTGTTGGATTCCATGAATGGTGCGTTTAATCTAGTTTTGGTGAAATTGTGGACAACACTACATGAAGTCAATGGATCAATCACACCAGACCATAATGTAGTTAGAAACTAGAACACAAATCAAGACACTACATAATCCGCCTACCCATCATGGTTTCTGCATGACATCTTCACACTCAGGCTACAAACCCAACCTTCATTCACTTGCCTATGATCTTCTATTCAACCTAAACCATGTTTGATTTGTCTTCACTCTTAGATGATTCTGATGAACTAGCCTAAACCATGTTCTTGAGCAGAGTATCTGCTATAAGGAAAAAGGCACCTAGCATAGACCATATGTGATTTTGGTGGTTGATTGACAACATGATCAAATGAACTAATGTGGTTTGCTATTATATTAGTAGACAAGGTATTTAGTTCATTTGGATGCAAGGATAACTTGGACAAAGGAAAGATGAAGATTAAGGTATCAACACCTTAAGGAAGACCATGGAGCAACATTGACAGCCTTAGAAGACTTGCAGAAGTCCAAAACGTTAAGTGGAAGAAGCCTGGACAAAAAAACACAAAGAAATGAAGTCAAATGAGCATTGTCAGCTTCACTGGATAAGTCTAGTGTGCAACTCAGAGAGACAACAGAGAAAGAGGGTTCAATACATAGAAGAAGGCAAATTCTAGAAACCTCTGGTGGTTGCAGCCAAGAGGACATCAGAGAAATTGTAGAGCCTAAAATACCTCTATAGAAGGTTTTTTTGGTTAAACCCTGGTCTATATCAAGCAAAGACACCGAAAAAAGCAGTCTTGCCCACAATGTTCTACAAAAGCTTTTGAGGTCACTGGAAACCTCACGAGGGCAACAAAAAAAGACTCAACGGTTGGGAACGACTAGTTTCCAATGGCTAGTCGACGTGGAAATCACTGAAAAACTATAGTGGGTCACTAGAGCTTTTCGATGCTCACTACCAAGCTACAGTTATATCTAGTGGCTACATTTTGTCCATTGGGGGCTATAGATACTCCAATTCCAATCATCAGTTGTTTTAAAAGTGAGAGGTTTGTTAGAGTTGTAGGGTATTTGAGCATCCATTCCAAACTCTAACCACCAAAAGTGCTTACGAAAATATTAGGTGATTAGCGTAATGCTTTGCGAAGTGCTTAGGCTCCGCATATTAGCATTTGCTCTAGGCTTAAGCTTAGTGTATATGGTGAGGTTTGCACACTTCTTGGCTCTTGCTATTCGATGCCTGTGCGCACCATGGTTGAGTCCAAATAGGCTCATTTTGTTTGTCCTAATTTCAGCTTGTTTCAGTTTATTCTCTCCACAGAATACTATTGAATCAGTAGAAATCAGCCGTCTTATCGAACACAAAAGTGTTTTGACTATTTCAGGATGGACACATATGCGCACATCCAGTCCACACGTTAAATATCCAAATCTTTTGTTGACGAAGACTTGTGACATGGCACTGTATGTACTGTGCAGCCCAATGCTGGCGTTGTTACTACTCTTATCAGCCTTGCTGTAAAGCAAGATGTTATCAAGCTTCGATATATGACTTTGTGAAAGATATGTTCGCTCACAATTTCAGAATGTTTCAATTTTTTTTAAATAATATACTTGTATTAATTAATGGAAATAAACACGTCCATCCTATGTTTCACGTACCGCCTTGTTGCTCGTGTGAGGGTCAAATTTGAGTCCGTGTACCGTGCTTGCCAATATTCCAAGTCTGCTTGATTTGGTTGCCAATATGTCACCGGCATGGCGGCATCTGAGTAATGAAAATTTCCATTTCAGAAAAAAAAAGAGAAGAAAATACACATTGTAATCGGAGGTCAGGAAATCAAAACCTCTTTTCCCTTTTTCTTCACGCATTGTTTAATCATCTCACAAGAAATGTCAGATAATATAAGTTGGTCTTAGTTACAATAAGAAAACACTGTACCTAAGGTGTCTGACCGAAAAATGCTCAAAGTTCAGTGTCCATACAAGAGTTGAACGGAATTGAAACCACGAGGAACAGAGGACCAGTAGATCAGATGCTTCAGCACAATCTTGGCAAAACACGTAAAAACACACATTCTAACTGGAGCAAGCTCTTCTATCCCCCAATTCCCCGTAACACTATCCACTCATGCATCCCATACATCATACTGTTTTAAGAGCCTTCCTTGCGGAATTGTGGTTAGCTGTAATGCCCTATGCGACTCAGAATAAATTAGAATAATCTCTCTTTAGTTTTCCTCTTCGTGAGCCGATGATGGTAACAGCTCAGTTGATTGTGTCAGAATCCCTCGGTCAATTTTGTGGCTTCAATGCAATCCTCTTTTCTGAGTAAATTGTGGAAATATCTCCCAAAGAATATTTTAAAAATCAACATTCCAGTAAGAAAAGAATGGTGCATGTAAACATGTTTCTTTTACTCCGCATATCCAAACTCTGGGTCCATATCAAGTTTCCGTTTTAAATGAGACTTGTCTGCGCTGCAAAACAGGAGGTTGACATGTTCAAATTATTTCCCACAACATGAGAGCTAAGTACACCAAATCATATATGCATCGAGAACAGCTGCATCGTTCATATAAATAGTACTACAAGTTTTACTCAGCAAGGCCAGTGCAGTTTACCTGTTCAATGTTGGCCTAGGTGCAGGTCGTGTGCCAAACACAGCTGCAACATCAACTGACATTGGAATTCTAGAACTCTGACTGGGCATGTCATCTGTGTGCCTCATCCCAGAAGGATTATCTGCCCTGTGCATACCTTCCATCCCTTCATGCGCTGTCACCCTACGTAACTTTCTTGGCGGGGAGAGCACCACAGGGCCATCCTGCAGGTTCAGATCAGGTATCTTGTTATTCACTTGATCTCCTTTCTTCCGTGGTCTTGGAAGCTGCGATGGTCTTGTTGGAGCAGGTAATGATGAAAAGTACCTTTAAAACCAAACATAAACATTTGTCAGCCATTCAAGCAAGAGAACGGAACAGAGTTTCCAATCGGTCATATCGTTGCACCTGTGTTCTAGAGCCTGCTGAGCACTGATTCTTGCTTTTGGATCATATGTAAGCATTTTTGACAGAAGATCCAAAGCATCGTCGCTGGCCATTGGAAACAATGTACGTAGTGGAGGTGCTGCAACATATTGGTATTCAACATAATCAGGAAGATAAGCCATGTCAGGCCATTGAGAAGGTTTTGGGGTCCCAAGTGCTGCGAAGATCTTCCCAAGTTGATCAATGTCACTAGAACCCTGCAAATAACTTTTTTGTGACTCAGGTGTCCCTTAATAAAGCTACTTAAATTGTCGCTACAATAATGGAATTGCCACCCACTGACTATAATATAGTTTCCCAATCCCAATATATAGGTACATGGTACACCGTTCAACAAGAAAAACCAAATGACTATAATATAGTTTCCCAATCCCAACATCTTGGTACACGGTACACCGTTCAACAAGAAAAACCAAATGATGGTTCTCTTGTATTGCTAACTCTACAGTTTAGTAAAAGTAACTGCTGGTCATCAGTAATGCTTGCCAACCGATTTTGTTTCTAATTCAAATTGTTTAAATCATTGTTCAATTTAAATCTCTTGATGCAAGAATAAAGAGAAACAAAACCCTATAAACTAAACCAAGGAGTGCAACTCGATTGGTGAGAGGCATGATTCAGGCCCATACTTGAGGTCACTGGTTCTATTCTCCTGAACAGAATATATAATTTTCCACTTCCAAATGTGAGAACCATGTTAGCTAAACAAATTTCAGAAAAACACCACCTTAAGCAGGGATCAGACCAGGACAAGGTGAGCAGAGCTAACTGTTTATGTTGGTTTATTTAAATTCTACTCAGAATCCATGTTAGTACAGTATTATTGTATTCAAACAAAAGTGAGAAGTTTCAGCCAGTTTAAACTTCTGCTAGGACCACCCAGTAAAGGCCATTACTGCCAAAATTTTAAAGAAATGAAATCATCTACAGTATTGTTCGCTTTTTGCAAATCAATTAGTGTCTAGTAGCACCCAAAAAAAAAAAAAAGAAGAGAGAGATCTGATATGCCGATGTGTTCCAGGAAATACAGCCATTAATAAGAACAAGCATCCTTCGTCCAAGTGGTAGCTTAACTTTAAACATTTACTGGCCTTCTACATATTCCATACAAGGAAGTTTTAGGTTACAATATTTTTAGTTACTAGAAACACGTCCACTGAAAATGTTACATATTAAAAAAAAAGGCTAATATATGGAGACAGATAAGTCTTAGAAAAAAATCAATATGCAATTTTGCACCGAAAAAGCAGAATAAAGTGACAAGTTCATCAACGGTGCAACAAGATCACCTTCCTCATACGGATGACGGTTTTTTATCCAACGTATCAAATTATAATTCACGAAAGAAATTGAACTCCCAATATAAATTAAAATAAACAACTTATGAACTTGACAAAAACTAAATCCATAAAAGGACATGGGCTACCAACACCATTTGTGGAGACACACACATGTAACTTTTTACTTGTACACTTCAAGACATTCGGTAAAAATCATTACAACATGCTGAAAACAGGTATATCTACCAAAAGAATGAATAGACATGTCTTAATAAGAGAACAAGTGATAATATTTGTTTGCACAAAAGAAAACATATGCATCTTTATTTTTAAATGCACAAATAGATATTTTGCACAATCTTCTTGTAGATATTATGGATCATTTGAGAATTCTTTGAACTGTATACAAGACCCGCATCTCCCTCCCCTCGTCGTGACGACATGGGCAGAAGCAGCACCGCCGCCACTAACCCCCTCCATCCCCACCCATCTCCTCTTCGCAGCCGCCCAAGCAAGTGGTAGGAAGGCCTCTTCTCTCCCTCACGCGAGTTTTTTACATAGGCGGCACAGGGATTGGACATTTCTACAGGCTGGCCTAATAATATCCTTGGCCATTTCTTCTCAATGACAGATTGAGTCCACAAAATTTAAATATAACCAGTATGATTTTCAATGGTAGAAATTCTGAAGAATTTTCGGTAACTAAAAACAACACTTCAACTGCTTTTCTTTTCTTCTTCGCTTATTAAACAAGTTAGGTATTTTACTCTTAGATTAGATGCTGCTGGCCACAAGGCCTCTTCTCTCCCTCACATGAGGGTTTCCCGTAGGCGGCACAGGAATTAGGCATTTCTACAGGCTATAAGCTACAGCTGGGTTAATAATATCCTAGGCCATTTCTTCTCAATGACAGACTTGAGTCCATGAAATTTAAACTATATGCAGCATGATAACCAGTAAGCAAGTAAAAACTTGATTGTCAACGGTCGAATTCCTGAAGAATTTTCGCTGACTAAAAACAACACTTCAACTGCTTTTCTTTTCTTTTCTTTTTCACTTAAACAAGTTAGGTATTTTACTCTTAGATGCTGCTGTCCAAAGGAACGTTGCAAACATGCACAACCAAGTACAAGAATGAGAACAAGAAAACACAGAGTAATAAAACAACTCCCAAGTAATTTATGTGGTGTTAAGGCTAGAGCTCTATCCCAACAGAGCAGAATGCATTAGTTCGCCATAAGAGTTTGCAAGCTCAGCAGATCCACTACATGGCAGTGACATTAAGGCCTCCCATCACATGGCAATGATTCACCTTCCAGACAACATGGAAAATGCAAATACAACGAAGAAAAAGGTCTCCAGTAAGAACCTCAATAAATCTTACAATGGCCCTTCATGTACGCCTTTTCAAGTAACATATTTTGTTCAAATGCTAATAGGGAAGAAACAAGAAAGTACTGATAGAGATTTTCAAGCAAGCATAATCCATAAAGAATTTGCTTTTAGCTTCTGATGCTTAACACAGTGGCCAGGGATCGAAATGCATGGAAATCAGTAATCCACATGCCAGAATCAATACTAGGCTACTGGTCTACTCTTATTACTATTGCTAGGAACTCTTTTTTCCTTTTGCTCTTCTACAGTTTTGTCACTCATGTTGAGTTTCACCTCTAGACTACCCCAACTTGCTTGGGAATGGAAGGCTTTGTTATATTGTTCGAATATCTAAAGACAGTAAAGGGAAGTATAATTTTATGTTGAGTTTACCTAGTGGAGACCTTATTTTGAACCCAGTTAAAAAATCATACCGGTCATTCACCAGCTGAAACACAACCCTTTCACTAGGTCCTAGTGGTGCTCAAAATGTCGAACCAAAATATTATTATGGAAGTTTGTAGAGAATTGTAATCCCAAAAATAATGTATGTAGATAGTGAGTAGGCAAAATTATAGATTCAGATTTAATACACGTGAAGTATGGGTTGCTGAAAATTGTTTCTGTTGGCACATCTAGCCAAAAAAAATGCTAGGAATTATTGGCTGGGTGAAATTAAAATCCCATTTTACATAACCTGTGGTCAGAGTTTTGATCATCACAGAGGCAACTACAGTAAAATCCCATTTTACATAACCTGTGAAATTCAATTATTTAGAAGTTCAAAAGCAGGCTGGTTGCAGCATCAGTCCTTTCACCTAACTAGGAACAGACAGTTTTCCATATCAAAAATAGTCTGGTCCTTCTGCAAAAATGACAGCTGATGTACAAATCTACTTGACACATGTAGTTAGTGCATCATCAATGAACAGAGACTTAGCCATGGACATTAACTTCTCAGCATACAAACATTTCTTCGTTTTAAATGGAGCAGAGTGCCATTGAAAAAAATTAAGAGGTTCTTAACCTGGAGAAAGGCTCTGCGAGTAAGCAGTTCAGCAAAAATACATCCAGCAGCCCAAATATCGACGCCAGATCCATACTGCTTCGAGCCAAACAATAATTCTGGTGCCCGGTACCAACGAGCGAAGACCTACATATAAAAATTGTTAAAGTCACTTGCCTGGACAAAATAAATCTAGTCTAGTTAATAAAGAAATGAAATACAAGGAAAACACTAAATAACTGGTCAACACAGAGAACTAGAGCTAGCCTTTGACTGCATAAAATATTCTAAATAGGAACTATGATTAACAGAACTTCCACAGGTCTATAATGCTGCGATGAAACCAGCGATGGAAATTATGTATGAAAATGGATATCCTTCACAAATGAATAATACACTAGCATCTAATCAGAAAAGTTGACTAGCTGGAAGCAACTTCCCAAATAAAATAAAAAAAATCAGCATTTTTTTAAAGTTGTGGCATGCAAGGAAAACAGCAGTCTAAAAGCTTGTATATGAAGAAGGATGTTCACTGGGATATCCTGGAAATACACTAAGATCTTCCTCACGTATACGTATATTTTTCACTATTTAAGGAAGTCAGCAGTTGCAAAGATACTTTGGTGGCTTAAGATATTGCAGCGTTTGTATTAGCAGACAATTTCTAGCGAAAGGGCTATAATAAAGCTCCAAAATAAATTACACTAAACAAAGTACAAAAGGAACTAAAAAAATTTACTAACACAGTTACAATGATCACTGTTCTTGCTATAAATTGCATAGCGTCAACAGATTTCGGCATGCACATGTCATGGTTTTCCTTGTTAAAAGGTTATCTAACTGTCCAGATGAGAATACACTGCATCAGAAATATAATAATACAAGAAGGTGCTCTAAGTGAACCTTGCTTCCGCAACCAGTTTATAAGCTCAGGGAACAATTAACTAAATGCACAAGTCTATAAAAACACCTGGTGAGTGAAGTTCCTTCCTGGACTCCCAAACATACGGGCCAGACCAAAGTCGGCAAGCTTGAGCTGTCCATCGGCACCAATGAGTAAATTATTTGGTTTCATATCCCTGCAACACAGCTTATCAAATGATGTTTCCTTTTTTTCTTTTCTTTTCTTTTCTTTTCTTTTCTTTTCTTTTTGTGAAAAAAAATATTTTTTCAATAGAAGAGGATTAGCAAGATAGTAGGTACCTGTGTAGCACCCATTTCTTATGGCAGAACGCTAGACCTTTTAGCATCATCTGGACATATGATTTTGTGTCAGCTGGGGATAGTATTATGTTCTTATCTTTTATGAGAGCTTCCAGATCAGTCTCCATAAACTCAAATACAAGGTGCAAATTTTCCTTGTAAGGGAAACAATCAATCAGCTCTATAATATTAGGATCTTTCAGCTCCTTAAGTAGTTTAATTTCCCTCAATGCGGTGAAGTTGACACCTTCCTTCTTGTCCTTCCCTATCCGGATTCTCTTTACTGCGACTGTATTTCCAGTCTGAAAAGAAACAGCATCCAGCAACTCATGAACAAAACAGGTCAATCAGAATGATAAACTACTGCTCCCTCTGTTCCAAATTATAAGTCATTTTGACTTTTCTAGGTACATTGTTTTTATTATGTATATAGACATTTTTTAGACCAAAGACCTTACGTACTACATACGTAGCTATACCTAGTGTATATCTAAGTGCATAGCAAAAGATATGTATCGAGAAAAGCTAAATCATCTTATAATTTGGAATGGAGGGAAGTACATAATAAAGTGAGCATTAAGAAAAGCTAGAAGACTAAATTGTGGGGATGCTATCACAGCCACATGTACTTCACTGAGAGAAAAAAAATAAACGGTGACAACAACACTTCTATACCTAATTATAAAGCACGAAAATTTCATGCTGCCCAAAAAATCTGTTCACCACCTCCTATCCTAATCTGATTCATATTCTGATTCAAAATAGTATAAAATAGTATTACTACACCTATTTTTACTCTCCAGCCCAAAACTTCACCAATTTCTACTATCCAG
>JAKNSH010184063.1:0-10945 GCA_027790015.1 Cymbopogon flexuosus | reverse complement strand
AAATCATGTTTTCTTTGGGTGCGTGCTTGCCAAATTTATTTGGAGTGCTGTCAAAGAAATTTGGAGTTTAGATTCTGTCCCTTACTCGCTAATGAATTTTACTGATACTTGGATGCGTGGCAAGGGGCCACTTCCGGCTAGGGTGATGATTTTCTTTTTTGGCTGTTTAGCCTGGGCAATCTGGATAACTCGCAATAAGATGGCAGTTGAGAAAATTTTTCCCCACTCACCGTTTGATGTGTTCTTCATGGCCATGAATCTGATGCAGAAGTGGAGCATTCGGCTTAAGGAGAGAGACAGAAGATACGTCGACCAAGTGCACGCGAAGACGATGAGTTGGATCAAGACCTTCAAGCCGCTAGAGATGGTGTCCACAGATGTTTTTGAACTTTAGCTGGCTTTCGTTTTTTTGTTTCTCCTTTCAGTGTTTTTGTCTTGTAAAACTGGTATTCCCAGTCTGGTGTGTGCGTTGTAAAACAAACCTCGCTGGCTTTCTTAAAAGCCGAGTTATCAAACTCGTTTTAAAAAAAAAATTCCATTATACAAAACGACGGTCCAAAACTTAGAATTTTTTTGGGATCAAAGGGGGCTAAATCGTATTAATAGTCCACGTAATCATCCCACATGATGTTTTAATTAAAGTGTGTATAAAACTATCACAGCTCATGGATTTATGATTCATGGACGAAGCAAGCAGCATGCTGCTTTTCTCTGTAGTGCGTACAGCCGAACAGCAGGATTGAAAGCAACCACTCCAAAATCCAAATTAACAGCCAGAAGCTCGCCGAAAATTAACAGCACGAACGATCAGAGTAGTCACCGAAAACAAAATGGAGCTAGATGAATGATTCATGGACGAAGCAGTAGCGTGCTGCTGCTGTTTTCCTCTGTAGGGCTTACAGCAGACCAGCAGGATCGAAAGCAACTACTCCAAAATCCAAATTAACAACAAGATTACTAGAAATTAGTACTACGTTACCAGGAAGGAGCTCACCGCGATTCCACAAAAGTTTCTTGAAACAGCATTAGCTGAACAAGCTTAATTACCTTTACCTTTTGATCCTTCTCCCCCAAGACCACCATAATTTACTGATCACGACTCTTTTGTTACGAAGAAACAGCAAACAAGATCTCATAAGAAACTGTAGTTAATCTAAGGACATCCGAACCCAACCAGGATTGCTCGTTGTACTTGTTCAGTAGCAGTGCCACCTCGCCGCTGCCGTGCCTGTAGACCACCGGTGAGCAGAGAGCTTGTGGGCGGCGCCGTCGCCGTCGCTAGGCGGGGATAGGCGTCTCGAGGGACGGGAGCGTGAGCAGCTCCAGCACGCGCCTCCGCCTGGCGGCCTCCGCTTTGCCCGTCCGGGTCCGGGAACGCTTCCTCCTGAACGCGGCGGGCAGAGCGGGCGGCAGCGGCGACGAGGCGCGGACCAGGGTCGGCGGGGAGATGCGCTCCGCGGAGCCGGGGGCGATGGCGCAGATGGGCATGGGAGCTTCGGCCGCGGCGGCGGCGGGCGGCCGCATCCCGGCGCGGACGGAGAGGATGGAGCCGACGGGGCACTCGCGCCAGCCGAGGTCCTCGATGCCGCGCGTGACCTCCTCAGCCGAGAGCGCGGCGGCCGCGGCCGTGGCGGCGCCCGGCGGCGGCGCGGTGGCGTTGAGCGGGACGGTGGAACGGCGCGGGCGCATGAGCTCCACGGACCTCAGCGCGTCCGCTATCGCCGGCTGCCGTCGTGGAAACAAAACAGAACAGACGCCAGTGGTCAGAAGCAAGAAACCCAGTCGATTGACGAGGAAGAAGGCGACGGGGGGTGGAAGGGGGCAAGGAGGAGCGGGGTGTACCTTGGGCGCGCGGTGGAGCTTGGCAAACCCGTGCATGTAGACGATGTCGTTGAGGTGGTAGAGCTTGATGCCCGCGCCGCTGCGGGTGGTGAAGAAGACGATGTAGTCCTCGAGCGTCAGCCGCGGCCGCTCGGCAGGCGGGAGCACCGGCATCGCTGATCACCAGCCCTCTCCCTCGCGTGGTGAACTAGTGCGCCTCCGCGAGATCGCAACCGCAACGCAAGTACTAGTACTGTAGGTGGGTTCTGATTTCTGAACTTCAGATCAACGTGGGTTGTGGGATGCTCCAAAAGTGCTCGACCGTAGGAGCTCTGCGCGCTAGTAGCTGTCACGTGGGCACGGCGGCAACTCGAAAAGCAGAGGATTTTTTTTTTTTTTTTTTTTTTTTTTTTGGAAACTAAGCAGAGGAGTGTTGAGGGAATGCACGGCGGGCACAAATGCGAAAGGAAGGGAGGTGGCCGCTTATCGTGTGTGGCCTTAGATCGAAATACGGGGAATAAAGGTTTTAAAAAAAAATATCCGGAGGCTACTCCCTCTGTCCCATATTACAGGTTGATTTTTTATATCTTTGGGTTGATTTATAGAGAATACGTATAATATTTTTTATCTCTAAATAATTTTTCTAAAAACTACTACTACTACAACAATTTAGCCTTTTATCTCAAACAAGTTATACTAGACTAGATATAAAACCTAAAGAGACAAGAACAGATAAACAAATAGAAGATTATGGATTACAACATGTTGATGGCCAGTCTCCATGGACCCTTAGTTTTTGGAGATATCCCACCCTCTAAGGTCATCTTTCCGATAATACTAATTAATATATACTATATTGTTAAAAGTTATTTTTGCGAAAATGCAAGCGTCAGTTATTTTGGATGGAATACAATTGTACATAGAAGATGAGAGAGGATGGAGATAAGAGAGAACAACTCTGCCCACCCTTGTCGGCGCGGCCATCGTACTGATTTTGACTTGTGAGTACTCCTTTTTTTTTTTCTGAAATCAGTTGCTCCCACATAAATTTGTCAATTACGATATAAACATGTAGGAACCTACAGGCTCAGATTTTTTTCATTCTCTCTAATAAGAAGACAGGATTTTCTGGTAGATCCCTTGGTGCAGTTGATGCACTTGCTGAAAGAATAGGCTATAGCTCTAGTCATTATTGACAACACACAAAGCATAGATAGAACTCTAAAATGTGATGTCTCGTGTTTTGGGAGTTTCTTTGAGACTAGGATTAGCCCACATTTGTTTTTTTTTTAAATACACAGAAACATAAACGCCCACACACAGGCAAGCACACTCACCCTATAAATACACGTACGTAAACCCTAGCCCTATGAGTACCTGCCTCCAAAACAGCAGCAGCCAAAAAATACTTTCTATACTATTCCTATGTTCCATTCTTTGAATCAATGGCATGAACGGTAACAATTCCTATAGAATTCTCAATCCTGTGTTTTTTCCTATGATGAACCAATGAAGTCCCTAGTGCCAAGTTTGAGGAGTGAAAACGTGACCAAACAGCCAGATACAACAGAAGCTGCAGGATGAGAGCAAGCTAAACTAAAAACAACACTTATCTTTCACAACCTGACATCATGTAATCTACAGTGTACATCAATATGCCTTTTTTATAGGATGTCTCCCAAGAGACTACATCAATATAACAACGGGGGAAGGAATCACAATTCGGCACACCGGTTAGCAGGGACTAGTGATCCCAACCTGATGGTCGTTTTCTCTCCCTGGACCGATCCCGTGAACTGCAATTCATGCAAAACTTTGACTTAGAAAACAGGATACAGAACAATGACACAAGATAATAAACATATGACCCACAGGGCAGGCACAACATGCCCCGAGTTACCTACCTTTCTGGATTTAAGTTCCCATTTTCATTGTTGTTTCCTGCAGGCTGGGATGATGCAGGGATGGAGGGGGAAGGCTGCGCTGGCCGAGCTGCAGGGATGAAAGTGGGGGCTGACTGTGCAGGCCGTGCATCTCCTCCAATGGTGCCACCAGACACAAAGCCACGGAGTGCTGGTCTTACAAAGGAAGGTGCACTGCTGCTTGGTGTATTTGAAGATCCAGAGACAAAGCTGCTCTTAAATTGCTGCATCATCCCTGTCTTCAGTGAATTCACAGCAGCAGATCTTGGAGGAGGCACTTGCGAACCAGATTCAGCATTGTAACCTATGCCGAGGCCAAAATCAACTCCACGCACGCCACGACCACGCCCAGCACCTCCACCTCCACCGCCACCTTTTCCTTTGCCACCTTTCTTCCCACCTGATCAACGTAACGATTTGTACATGTTTCCATAAACAACTCATCCAGATAACCAGATTCCTGCTCTGTAATAAGTAAGCAGGACCTACCTTTCCTGGAGTCACGTTTTGCTCTGAATCTTCCATCCTGCAATGACAACAGTTTCAGAAAAAGAATGGGATTATTTTAAATTGCAAAAGAACTGAAATTATGAGATAGTATCTACATTGCTGCAAACATCCAGTTCGCATAACATTGTATTTAGCTAGAATTCCGTAGAAGTCTAGAGCTTACTATGTAACACAACACTGAAACAAAAATTCATCAGTAAGCTAACTAACCTTCATAGCCAGATCCATGAGTTCATTTGGTACATCCTGGCCAGCAGCAATCAAACTGTGAACCAGTTCACCAGCAAAGCGTGCTTCCTTCTGTGTGATCAGAGTGTATGCAGTGCCATCTTTATCACCAGCACGACCAGTTCTTCCAATTCGGTGAATATGCATATCCATCTCTTTTGCGATATCAAAGTTGACAACTGTTTTAATCGATTTGATGTCAAGACCTCGTGCAGCAACATCAGTTGCAACCAAAACATGATACGTCCCAGATTTGAACTTCTGGAGGGTCTCCATACGAGAAGCTTGATCCTTGTCACCATGAAGTGCTGCAATTCTGAATCCTCTCTGATTTAACTCTTTCTCTATCTCATCCACTCTAGCCTTCTTAGATGCGAACACAAGAACATCTCCATCATCAATCATTCCAGGCAATTTCTCCAAAAGCCAAGGCATTTTCTCAACATCAGAAGGGAGTACATTAACAACTTGTTTAATGTCTTCATTAGCACCACCAACTTGACCAACTGTAACTCTAATAGGATCAGTCAGTATTTCTCTTGCCAAACGCTCTACTTTGTATGGCATTGTTGCAGAAAAAAGTAAGGTTTGTCGATCTGGTCTAATTTGACCAACAATGGATCGTATTTGTGGCTCAAATCCAAGATCGAACATGCGATCAGCTTCATCAAGAACCAGATAAGTTGCCCTGAACATCTTCAATGCCTTCATCTTCAGCAAGTCTATTAATCTCCCCGGAGTTGCAATGACTACTTCACAACCTGCTTTCAGTTCTTTAAACTGGTCAAATTTTGAAACGCCACCATATACAGCAGCAACTCGAAGGTTGTAAGGCTTTGCAAACTTCTTAGCTTCGAGATATATCTGATGTGCCAATTCTCTTGTTGGAGCACAAATGACTCCTATTGGACCTTCTTCTTTCTCAAGCTCAGGCTGATCCATAATATGAACAATCATAGGGAGCACAAAAGCTGCAGTTTTGCCAGAACCAGTTTTTGCAATACCAATGATATCTCTGCCTGAAAGTACAATAGGTAAAGCCTGGCACTGAATTGTAGTTGGTTTTTCATAAGCTTGCTTGGCAATAGCATTCATCAGTGGTACAGGGAACCCACAATCCTGAAAGTTTTTTATTGGCCTTGGCACATCAAAACCAGAAACCCGAATTGCCAAACTTTTCATATAATCTGCTACCTCTTGGTCACTCATACCTATAAGAAAAAAGATCTCAATACATCATAACTCATCATAAAGATCGAGAAGCAGCAATCTGTGGGTGCTGTAAACAAATGGTATAGCATGCTGGTTGTCACAACATCAATTGTGATGAAAAATACTTGCAAGGCTCCAGAAGCATTACCTTACTTCTTATCTTAAGACTTAACTAAATGCTAATTTAGGGCATGTTTGGCAACTTTTTTTTTTTTTTTTTTTTTGCATCTGTACAGATATTTCTTTGTAAGTAGCATCTGTATAGATATTCAAGCGGTGATTTCTTGTGCACAACCAAAAGCCCTCCCCCCCTGTAAAATGATGTCTGGGTAATCATATCCACTGATTATTCTTGAGCCTCCATCGCTTATTCTGCCATGAATCGTCTGACACCTTCTAAATCCAAAAGAAATCTTTTCCAGGCCAGGTGGTAAAATCATTAAGTTGAACTTTACAGAGGTATATTGGATAGTATACCTGTATCCCAAACAGGCACTTAGGAAGGAAGATAGAACAGGAATCCAGTTCAAATTTTCCTCTTCCTTTGGAATAAAATATATGGAGATCAAAGTTTAATAAGGAGTATGGAATGAATTTTTGGCCTAAACATATATAGTACAGTGTTCTGCAGATTTTCTATCATGACCCGATGCTGGGAAAATGGACCAGTAACCCATCGACTTTAATCTAGTTTTGAGATAAATATCATAATTTTATGGTCGATAAGAATATCTACTGTTTCTTCAATTACAAGCCTTATACTTGGAACACTAGTAATTGCCTTGGTCCTTTGCTAACCAGAGTGGAGTTTGCTGTCCAAAGCAATACAACCACAGCATCTACTCCCGCCTTTCCAAACTATAAGACGTTTTGGATTTTATAGATACATTGCTATAACTATGTGTCTAGACAAAATGTATATCTAATCTAAGTGCATAGCAAAATCTATGTATCTAAAAAAACAAACATCTATAATTTGGAATGGAGGGAGTAGTTCTTGAGAAACATAATGCATTGCATCATAGTGTCCAGCAAAACAATTGCACAAATACTGAAGAATGACTCTGTACTGCAAGGGAATACTTCACACGGAGAACACAGTTACAATCAGGTGTTATGGGGCCTTTGATTCTTAAGTGAACAACCACCCAAGTGATTTAAACATTTGAGCTTTTGGCCATAAGAGGCGTACAGAAGGGCATATGAAACATTACTCCCTCCGTATTCAAAATAGTTGACGTTCTGGGCATGTGGTGTGTTTTCACAAAACCTGTCGTTCTGCCATCGTGAAACGGAGTATGGACGTGTTTGCCCCTGTTCAAATGCCCACGCTGCCCACGCTGTCCAGGTTCTCCGCTCGGCATTAATTGCCGCCGCCCGTTCCAACGAACCAGCGAGCAGCACCGTGCAAAATTCCTCACGCCATAAAAAATAATGCGTGCGCGGGGAGTTGAACCATCGACCTCTAGACTCATCCCCTGGAGGACCGGCCACTCGAGCTACGCATTGCTTTTGTAAAGGTGGAACCCGCACAGCTATTTAATAAGGGCAAAGGAGGAAAAATACCACCTAATTAATCACTCCTTGGTAAGCGCAACCATGTCCTAAACGTCAGGTTTTTTTTAGTACGGAGGGAGTATCAATTACATAAGCTCAACAGGAAGTAATAGTATTTTTTTTTCAAAAAGGACTATATATATTTAATCTCTAGCACCGAACTAGAAGGATGCAATTAAAACAGGGGTGGACTTGGAACAACATGGCTTTACTTACATGCCAACACAACAGGTTCAGATTGCGCCAAGGAACAGAGCATCCAATCAAAATTATGTTGCGTTCATCAGGTAACTTACTAAGCTAAGTACACAATAAAATAACTGGCTGCATTTCCTCCGCGAGGTAGAACTAAAGCAGCTAAACCGTGTAAACTAAAGGAACACCTAGTTAAAAACCAACATTACATGTACAGAATTAGATAGTAGAATCGTAGGTTTAGAAAAGAATGATTGGTACCAAGTGCTTCACCTGAAATCGACGGCTTCTCCTCGTAGAAATCTTTGGTGAAGGCGTCATACTCAATGGTCGAGTGATCGAGTGCTGGTATGGGCTCTATTTTCTTCTTGTCGACGACTATGGGGTTGTCATCTGAGTCGTATTCCATCATACCGGCGTCGACGGCCTTGGCAGCGGCATAGACCTCCTCGTCGGAGTCGTAACCAGCGCGCATGGCGTCGGCGGCCAGCGTGAGCCCGGCGTCCTTCTTGGCCCGCAGGAAGCTCTCGACGGGGTCATCCTCGTCATCGTCGGAGTCCGCGCGGCGAAGCGCCTCGGGCTTGGGCGGCGGGGGAGGCGCGCGGATCTCCTCCTGGATCTCGGCCATGAAGGCGTCGAGCGGATCGATCTCCTCCTCTTCCTCCGCCTTTCCCTCCACCGCGGTGCTGGCGGGGGCATCTGAGGGGGCGTCGTCGGAGAAGGCGATGTCGTCGAGGTCCGGGTCATCGGTTGGGCGGTAGAGCCGCTGCACGGGCTGCGAGCGCTCGAAGTTGTAGGAGGTGGGCCGCGGGATGCTGAAACCCTCGAGCTTCGAACGCTTCGACATGGCGTCGACGAGCGAGGCCGGAGGTGGGGCCGGGGCGAGCTAGGGTTTGCGAGGCCGGGCGTGTGACGGAGGAAGACGATGGCAGCGTAGATTTGGAGCCGCTCGGCTTGCTGGGTGGCGCGGTCTCGCGGACTCGTCGCTCCCGATGGCCTGGGCCGTGTAGGCGGCTTGATGAATGTAGGCCTTGATGGACCAGACGCGCCCGTGGGTCGTGGGTCGTCGCGGCGTGGCCCGTCTTCTTTAGGATTGTCGATGTGGCCCGCCTAGAGCATCTCGGAGTGTGTCCTTGTGTTTGTAGCGCGTCCTCCGTCTCAAAATATCACTTCTTTTATTATGACACATACTTTATTATTAATAATAGTTATTTAAAAATGTCTCAACTTTGGCTATGTTTTTTTATAAGACGAGTTGTTAAATTTGGGGTTAAGAAATTAGAGATTTTTTTTTTGTTCCAATCTACTAGATGGTTTTAAAGTAGCTAGATGCAAACGTTTTTAGAAAGGGTTGAAAAACGGCAGTACCATATAACAATTCTGATTAGGTGACCTAATAAGTTGACGTTTATATTGAGGGATAGTAACCTTATCCTGAGCGAGTGAAATTCTTGGACGGCCTTCATATCTTGTGAATACAGAGCTGCTCAAGCAGCTAAGCTAGGATTTAGGTGGAAGGTTGGTAATGGTAAAAGGGTTAGACTTTGGGAAGATAACTGGCTGGGGGAATCTAGCTTGGCTATCCAATTTTGGCCTCTATATAGAATCATTAATGAGCTAGGTAAGTCGATTGCTGATATTTGGGATGGTAGTAACCTAAAATGTACTTTTAGAAGAGGCGTTGTATAATAGTTGGTTGGAAGTAGTTGAATTAGTGTCTACTCTTGAACTCTCAAATGAAGAAGATTCTTTAATCTGGCAGTTTTCCTAAGGGGTTTACTCCTCTCAATCCTTGTATAAGATAGTTAATTTTAGGGGTATCAATTATGTATATGTTTCGGCTGTTTGGAGTATGAAAGTCCCTCCTAGAGTTCATATGTTTCTCTGGTTATTAATCCATAATAGGACTTTGACTAGGGATAACGTAGCTAAGAGAAGGACAGTCAAAGATAAGAGTTGCTTGCTTTGTTCAATTGATGAATCTGTTCAGCACCTTTTTTTCGAGTGCGTAGTCGTTGTACAGTGCTGGAAAGTGGTTTTTGTGATTCTGGGAATTAATAAGGAAGTTAATATTACTACCATAGGTAGTCTTTGGCTTAGTAAGAAAAAAGAATGTGTTAGTTAATATCATTACTTCTGCAGTTCTTTGGTCTATTTGGAAGCTCAGGAATGATATTTGCTTTCAGAAATCCCAGTGGAAGAGTATGGAAATACTGTTCCGCAGAATAGGTGGTGTGTTCCAAAGTTGGATGGCCCTATGTCCACAAAACAAGCCAGAAGAATTGCTCCAGTTCATTGCCAAGATTCGGGAGGAAGCAAAGATGGTGCTGTGATTGCCGTTCCAGCAAACCACCTGAAGAAGGTTGGAGGCAAGGCTGTCAAGCTGCAAATGCTCATGCATTTGGGAGGAGTTGATGCTGCTTTCAACCCGATGGAGGCTCCATGGTGGGAGTCCTTGGATGCATCACTGGAGATGATGTGAAAAAGACCTGGCGGTGCTACCTTCACTTCGGATGCTGTTTTCAGAGTTTTTCCCTGTCCGTTTTGTGAACTTTAAACTGTGTTTCCCAGCCTGGCTAGTGCTATGGGTGGCCTAGGTGCCCTGAACTGAATTTGTAAAACCGATGATGTTGGTCTTTTATTCTCAATAAAAGGCCGGGGCGATCCTGCCCTTGAAGTCTAAAAAAAAGCTTGTGAATACACCCAAGCGAGCGAACATAAAATGCTTCCTTCTTTAATTATCTTTTGAATAAATGCAAATGGACGAAATCAAGAAACAAGACCGTTACAAGAACGAAGCTTGTTTCCCTAAAGTAATACTGTATATGTCTTATCCTTGAATATTTCTTTGGAAAAAAAAGGTTTAAAACGGCCGTACTGTAATGTTCGTCCGATGAGAGTAGACTTCTGTTTACAAATGAGAAGATGAAGATGTCGATGGTTGATATGCAATGCAACAAAACACTAGTGGATAAAATCCAAAAAAATCCTGCTCGTGCATAGCCTCTGCATATTGCTGAAGCCAGAAGCAAGCGTTCAACGAGCTTACCCTCGTTCTTAGTAAAGAAAAATCCGCTTTATACTAAAAGAATCCAATGTCCTGACAAAACACTGACCAACATGATTAAACAGGCATGGCATCATCTAGGGCGCACCAAACCTGGAGCGACCGGCAGCTACTAATTAACAACCACCCAAGTCCTAGGTTGCATCAACGACGTCTTAATCTAATGGATGAACGAATAAAAATATATTATGTCATTTTCCAATGCCTGTCACGAGAAGATCTCCGAACCACCAGAAATTTCAACTCCTACTCTCTTAATTAATCTCTTTTTTTTTTGCGAAACCCTACTCTCTTAATTAATCGTAATCGATATATGCCCTAGTATAACAATTAGGACAAATTTCAACTCTGCCCGTCAAAGATAGAGATGATCATGCTCCTCGTTCATGTTCTGAGATGGATGAGCAGGTCACTTTGCAACTTTCCATGGTGG
>JAKNSH010183884.1:0-17043 GCA_027790015.1 Cymbopogon flexuosus | reverse complement strand
CCCGCCGTGGCCACAAGAAAAATTTGCCAGCCACGAGTAGTAATTCTCAAAAAAAAAAAAAAAAAGAGAGAGAGAGAGAGAAAGCATTGCACAGATTCACAGAGAGCGATCAAGCTAAGGCTTAAAGCAGTTAAGCTATCTGCTGTTTCGTGGGAAAAAAAAAGTTAAGCTATCTGCTGGTGGAAACTGGAAATCCCTCTGAATCATCTCTTTCCATATAAAGTGTGTTCTACTTCTACCCTACACACACATGTATATGCACTTTTGTATAGGGAGCCATGCATTATGTACATGCTTCTTTCGTTGATGTTGACAGGCAGCGATAATTGATGAATATACACGTGTCTCCCTTTTGTTACCAATTGTAAAAGTTTTCCAAAGTTTATATATATGTGCCAATTTATAGTTCAGTTAAATATGCGTACTGCTAGTGCAAGACTCCTGGTGCAAGATGATAAGTTATGAGGGCACTCAGGGCACTCCTAGTGCAAGACTATACCACAGAGTCCAAGACTATTTATTACTCCGTATTTATAGTATTTTGCTGATGTGGTAGTCTATTTATTGAAGAGAGAGAGAAAATACAAAACTCTAAGTCTTATTTAGACTCCAAGTCCACAATGTTCGAGGTAATAAATAGGTTTAGACTCTATGATAGAGTCTGCATTGTGAATGCTCTCACAATGCAGGATTCTACCGTGAAGTCTAACTCATTTATTGTCTCAAAGATATTCTAGATTTGAAGTCTAAATAAGTAAGACTAGTTTTGGTTTCTTTCTCTCTTCAATAATTATATTGTCACATAAGAAAATTACAATAAATAGGGGAGGCCCTAAGTTATTTTGATGAGAATCTATTTATTACATATTACGTACATTAATATAACAGTGTACTACGTGAATTACTTTGATGAGAATCTATTATTATATTACTCCCTATATTACTACTAAGTGCTGAGTTTTACTTTTTAGAAAAAGGAAAATAATCCATACTGGAGGCCTCATTTTACGTGAATGTTTCTTGAGAGAGGTATAGGCCGGAAACGGATTGAATTATTATTAATTAATTTATTTATTTTGCCGGAAACTCCTGTAGCGCAAAGTAAACTCGATGTCTATGCTTGGAAATAACGTGAGCCATCTATTTCATCAGATCCAATGGTCTAAACATAGGAGGAACCAGATGGGAGGAACTTAAACTGTGGGCCGGAGCCAATAATCACGTGGACCCGGAACTGGTTTCTAATTTAATTTGGAGGGCATAACAATACTTTTAGATCTCAAAACTGCTTCTCATCTATTATCGTCGGCGGCTCTTTGCACTTCGATAGCCGGGCCTGCATCTCCCGATCGACGGAGGCACCCATGGAACTATGGAAGGCACTTGTAGTGGAGGCATCACCGGCAATGTCGTCTTCATGCTCAACGAGGCGGTTGCGGCGGCGCTGGGTGCCGATGTGCAATCCGGCCGCACGACTGCATGACGAGCCTCCTCCTGTCATCGGTGTGCGTACGCCTAAAGGCACCACTGGCGACCAGCGACGGGAGATCGGGGAGGCGGCGACGCAGCCGCAAGATCTCGTGGCGGCAAGGAGCAGCGGTCGTGGAATTAGGCTATAGCCTTTAGAAGCAATTAAGAGATTTTGTACCGTAGCAAAAATACTAAAGTACCCTTAATTCTAATTAAGTGGAGGAATAGGCTGAAAAACAAATTAAACGAAGGAACCACCGGTTCCTCTCGAGCACCATAAAAATTCTCTCATAATTAGGGGGAACAATGGATGAATGAAATTCTACGAAACATTGAGCAGGCAAGTTCAGCAAGCTATTCGTTGAGGATGTTATTTGCTGAAGTTTTCAAATAGATGGAGACTCTAGTACGAGTTTACTGATTGGGAAAGTTTTTTTAAATCAAAACTCATGCATAACCAAGTACTCAGCAGTCACCTATAACTATAAAGCAGGGAACAGTGACATTTCCTCTGCACTTTGAGATCTGATCAGATTGCCTAATGCGAGTACATATCAAAATTTATTGCATCTAACCCCGTAGCATAATAACAGGGTTTTCTGGATCACACATATATGGAATCCAAGAATCATGTACAACCTGGGCCCTACAAAATCCATCCTTATCCAATGCAAACCAGCATTTGTTGTGACCACCATGAGAAATGAGTACTCATCAGAAGATTACACAAGCTATTCACTCTATGGACCTCACCTTTCGTAGATGTCAATAAATACTAAGTACATTTCAGCCAAATTCCTAGTTCGTGGCCAGTGTAAAATTCATTGGACAAAAATAATTGGGCTTCTCTTCAAGTAAACATTGGTTTCTGACTTTCTGTTGTACTAATCAGCAAGCAAAGTAGCTCAATCAGCTTGGGAAATGGGGAGATTTCTCCAAGTGAATCAGTAGGCAGTAACAATGGGTGGCACAGGTCAAAGCTAGGCTAATACCAATTCAACCAAGAAACTGGAGCAAAAATTTTTTTGGCACGCCTTGGATCCGGCAGAATCAGTGGGAAGAAAGAAACGTACGTGCACTCCTGCCAGTCCATGGCCACAGGAGAGAACAAGGCAGGCCTTGCGCTGGCTCTTGCTCTTGCTCTTGCCATGCTGCTGACGCTGCTCGCCTTCCCCTCCCATCTTCGCCTCATCCACCACCGGCTGCCGCTGCTGACGCACAGCACCTTGCTCTGGGATGGCCTCAGGGCCAGCGACGGCGAGGACGGGGCGACCGCCTCGAAGCTCGCCTTCCCGGCGGCTGGGTGGTAGTACAACGCGGCTCCCGCGGCCATGGCTGCTCTCCGGCTCTCCTGTGAGCGCGTGCGCCGCACGTGGCTGTATTGTGTTGGTTGGGCAGCCGCTGTCTCCCGGCGACCACAAGAATAACATTCAAAATGAATAAGCAATTTTGGCGTCCAGGGATTGCTCAGCCTAAACTGACTCATCACTGATGCGAGCAACTTTGGCGTATTAGCATGATGAGATGACTAATCATCAGCTCAAGGATAGCATCTTATTCACATCTTGATTGATCAACAGCAGAACAGCCTCATCATAAACATCAACACACTGAAAGCACGTTCGTTCATTTTCGTATGCAAAAAGAGAAGAAAAGGTGCGGTGGAAAAAAAGGGTAACTTATAAGTTCCAGAGATTCCCAGTTTTTCCCCAAGCTTTCTGAGCTCTCTGCTGCTGGTTCGTCAGAGCTTCCCGGTTTAGAAACGTTGCCAAACCCAGCCGCACCAATCATGAGTCCAGACCGGCATACGCAGTTATGCACATGCATGAGGCATCTTCATGATTTGTAACCAACACATTATACAATTCTAAAAAAATCAACAGATTGAATGGGACTGTAAGGCATTGCCAATTTAGTGTCTACCATTATCTCAAAAGAATGTCTACAACAAAGGAGGTGGAGAAAAAGGCCTCCAAACATGGTACATTTCAGTCCTACACATCGTCCTCCCGCATATCGGTCTTCCGTTTGTTCATCATCGACAGCCGGGCATCCCGCTCGCGCTCAAACTCACGGTAATCGGTTCGCTGCAGGAACGATTGCTTGTCAAGGTATTGGTTCGAGCTCTTCTTGTAGGCGTCCAGCTCTTCTTCCAGGCCTCGGTTCTCTTCCTTGTACTCTCCCCAGTCTTTCTTCGTCTTGTCCAGGACACTCAGCTTCTGCTTCTTCCGAATTTGCTCTAGAATGTTATCGACAGCTGATGGGGCGGCACCAGCTGCCTTGGCCTTCTCGATTGCCTCCTTTGAATTAGCATCAATCAATTTCTTAATTTCGATGTCCTTGCCAGCAAAGTCCCTTACCTCAGTGATCTGTTGGATCATGTGAAAGTACAAGTTAAGCCTTCTGACATTAAAGCTGACAAACATATTGCAAAAGCAGTCTAGTTTGCCACTATATCCACAACTATGATGCCAGGGAGTGGCCATGTTTCTGTGCCATACTATAAACTTATTGGTGGTTCGAACTTATATAAAACAGTTGCAGTTGAAATGATTCAAATAAAATGAATTTAAAATGGAGCTAGAAATGTGAAAAGACATTTGGTTACAGACAAACCATGCGCTGTTACATTTTTTTTCAAGAAATTCTATTTTACATTATCCAATAATAAGAAAAATAAAAGTTTTGTGATGCTGACAATTTGGATTTACCTCCACTTTCCCTCGTCCAGATGCCACAGCAGCGGCATTTTTGGCTGCTGCAAGGGCCTGTGCTGCAAGTTTTTTGGCATCCTCGCTCATTTCATGTTGTGTCTGTTGTTGCCCATTTTTGGATCCTTGATCGACAGTACATGCCTTACTTGGTGAAAGGCCTAGAACAGTCATCCAATTCTACAGAAAAGAATTCCAAAAGGTAAAGATAGCTGTCAAAACTCCAACCAGCAGATATTTTACAAAGCAAACCTAAATGAGTTCATAAGACAAACATTACTCACATTTGTTGGTTTAATTTTCTTTTCTTTTGCTGTTGTACTGAGCTTTGTCATTGCAGGTTTGGGCATCTTATTAGGCAAACCACTGTTCATTTTCTTCCAAATGTCCTCCACACGTGATTTTGCATCTACAAGGAAAAGAAAAGATTCAGGCTGTGTGTTAAAGAAGCATTTGCTAATATAATAATTGAAGGATGTGCATCGTGCATAATTGCATAATAAGGATCAAACACTCATGACATGTAATGATATGATGTCTAGAACTAAAAAATAAACAAGTTCATTTATTTATCACATTTGCCAACTTAAGCGAATAGGCATCCTATACAAGCTCACGTATGTTAATGCAGAAACAATGTAGATTATTTTTCTTCCAGATGTCCTAAAATGTTTTTCTATATACCATAAAAGAACATCACAAGGAAAATAAGATACTCCCTTTATCCCAATTCCCAAATTATAGGTTGTTTTGGCTTTTCTAGGTGCACAGCAAAACGACATCCACCTAGGTATACGATATGTTTTTAGAATTTAGATACATAATAGAAGCTGTGTATCTAGATGCTAGAAAAGCAAAACGACCTATAAATTGGAACAGAGGGAGTACACACTAAACCTAGAGTAAGATGGATCCTAATTCATAACATCTGGTGAAAAGAACATAAGTCACATAGAGTGTGCTGAACTTTGCAAGAAGCATCAATCATAAATTGAAACACATTGCAGTACCAGTAAGGTCCATAGCCTATATATACGCATAACAAATTTGATGGCCCAAACATCTACAAGGCTTATTTCTGATTCATGTGCACGAAAACATAGTGTGATTTTGGAATACAGAGGAGCAACTCAAAGCCTGGGTGAACAAACAGTATACATACCGGCATCTTGAGACTCTTGATTTGAGCTACTGGTATTTGCAGAAGCAGGTAGTGTTTTATCTGCAGCCGCACCTTTTGACCCTGGATCACAACACATAACAGAAAATTTACATTCACAGAGCCTCTAACTGAAAAAAGAACGAGGAACAATTACCCCCTGGTACGAGAACAATGCTAGAGGTTCTGATTAGATATTAGTTGCATTTTTAGCAAGAAACAGCAGTTGTCCATTCTAACAAAACTTTGCCCTTTTGATGAATCTTTTCAGAAAACTCTCAATTAAAATATCATGCATGCACCTTCCTGAACAGTGACCATAAACAGGCATATGTTTTTGACTTAATAAAAGATTATAAAGGTGAACAAAAAATTATCCAGAAACTATATCAAATGTGCCTCATTTCTCATGAGTAGCAAAAGTGCACTGTACAAAGGTTGCCACATTCAAGTAGCTTGGAAGTCAAAACTATTCTATTATAAGTCATCTGATCAAATCTTTTAAACGGTTTTGTTATCCTAAAAAGGGAATTATGTGTTGTTTCTTAGTATGGTGCTGAGTGACACAATGGTTTACTCCATCCATTTGTGAGAAAGGCATGTCGGAAATTAACAGGACTAGTGCCAAACGTTGGGCCGTACATTATCCATTATTACAGAGGTAGACATTAAAAATATTTCACTATTCAAACCAAAGTATCAAAAGATGCAGAATCCTTACAAACGCGTTTTCAAGTGACAGAACAAAAAAATGAAGTGCATGTTGCAACATAACTATCTTGCAATGTATCCCACATACCAAAGGGATCAGTAACTTAGTTATGCATTTCAAGCTGTTAATTCATCCTACTTAAGAGGCTTGCACCAAAATTAGTCATCACATCTGAAAAGATAAATCTACAGAAGTATCCTATGGACAGTCCTCTGTTTGTGTTGGAGTTGAAGTATGGAAGTCAGGATAACTCACATGCATGGTAGGAAAAACTGTAGGTACCCTGAGCTGTTAACAATCTAATGGCAAGGTTTGAGCCTAGACTACTTAATCCTAATGCAACCACTATACCAAAGGAAAAGCAACTACGAACAGTAATCTTATCAAGAGCCGTACAGGACTGCGATACCCAGCAGACAGTTCGAACTACAGAGAGGGAGATCTCTGCATCAAAGGCGGAATTGGACGCGCAAATCCCACAAGGAACGCGCCATCTAACCTGCAATAATCTCCCTTTTCATTCCTGCTATAGGAACTCCAATCCCATGGATGCAACCAAGCAAAGCATTCCATTCATCCAGGATTCGTTTGGGGATTAGTACCTGAGCCGCCGACGTCCCCGGCGGAGCTAGTCGACGCCATCTCCGACTCAATCCCTCGCGTCCCTCCCCGGCGGTAGTTGGCTTCGGCTTCGCCTCCGCTCGGAACTCTCGGGACTCGGGCGGCGGCAGCCGAGGTGTCGCCGCAGTAAGACAGAGAAAGAGAAAGGAGAGGACAGAAACGAACTGGGTCACAAAAGGTACAAGGCCCAGCCCAACCTAAGGAATAAAAATTAAAAGCCCATGCGGCCCAATTCCTATCAACGTAGGCCCATATGCGCCGTCCGATCCAAATCGTTTTGGATCCAACGGAAGAGAGCTCCCCATCCGAGCTATAAAAGAATCATCTCTCTCCTCTCCTAAACCCTAGTCGCCGCCCACACACAGCCCCATCCCTCCACCGCCGCCGCTGCAGGCGAGAAACTAAGGTAAGGTCGGGCGGCCCGCCGCCGCCGTCGCAGGGGGCGCCTGCCAAGATGCAGATCTTCGTGAAGACCCTGACGGGGAAGACCATCACGCTGGAGGTGGAGTCCTCGGACACCATCGACAACGTGAAGGCCAAGATCCAGGACAAGGAGGGCATCCCGCCGGACCAGCAGCGGCTCATCTTCGCCGGCAAGCAGCTCGAGGACGGCCGCACCCTCGCCGACTACAACATCCAGAAGGAGTCCACCCTCCACCTGGTGCTCCGCCTCCGCGGTGGCGCCAAGAAGCGCAAGAAGAAGACGTACACCAAGCCCAAGAAGATCAAGCACAAGCACAAGAAGGTGAAGCTCGCCGTGCTCCAGTTCTACAAGGTGGACGACGCCACCGGCAAGGTGACCCGCCTCCGCAAGGAGTGCCCCAACACCGAGTGCGGCGCGGGAGTCTTCATGGCCAACCACTTCGACCGCCACTACTGCGGCAAGTGCGGCCTCACCTATGTCTACAACCAGAAGGCGTAATCGCTTGCGCCGATTTGCTTTACCCGCCTACCTATCAAGCATTCACCTGTTGGTTACTCGAATTGAATCTCATTTTAGACCTGTCTGAGGTTGAAACTTAAATGGAGCAGTAGTATCTATCATATTGGTATCCCTGCTACTGAGTTGATGTGATCCTGAGTTTAATTTTGTTTTCGTATTTTATCCTTTTTGATGGTTGCACCGTTTGGCCGTTTCACTATCATTCATCGTACATATGGGTCGATTATATTTGTGTATTGCATAATTGGCTAAATTGTGTGCCTTATAGCTAGCGCTTGATTAGCCCTCAGGTGGGCAATTGGCAAGGGAAATGCCCTGACCTCTTTATGTTTGTTTGAATATTTTGATTGTCACTATCTCTTGATTTTTGAGATTACTATTTAACCATAATTCTGTGTATGTTAATTGTCTGTGCTAGGGATTTTACCATTTTGATGTGGTTCTATTACTACAACAACAACTTAGCCTTTTGTCCCAAGCAAGTTGGGGTAGGCTAGATATGAAACCCAAAGAGACATTGCTTGAGTTAGATAGAATTGCTTGCTTTGGCTGTAGTATTGTCATCTTTTATTGCGAAGATGTGATCTCAGTATCCCACATAATGTAGTTACTGATTGTGCAGCATTCATGCATTGCAAGAGTGTTTTGTTATTGTTCTCAGTTGCTGCTGCATTTTTAATTTGGTAATGACTATACTTGTTTTATACTGTGATGTCAGTACCCCATCTAATAATGTTTTGCTTCGGTTGTAGAGTTGCTGGTTCATTATATTTTGAGATTGTGCTGCAGTCATAGAGAATATGATTGCTTTTTTTGATTAGTCATACAGTATAAATTATGGTACAGTGCACTTTGTTTTAGGCGAGAGATTGTTGGGTTGGGTAAATTCTTTTACAGTGTGTGGTTGCATTCTGTAGCCTGTTTGTACCATGTTTTTAGAAAGTATTTTGGTTCAATGTGTGCAACTTTTTTTTTTCTTAAGCCTGTCCAAGTAGGCTGTTGAATTGCAGTATATGGTCATGATTGATATTGGGTGTGCTGTTCACATGAACTGAACCAGCATGTGGCTTGATTCAGTTCACTGAATTTGCAGTCCTTGTTTTTATTTTGTTTTCTGTGCATTGTCAATTTTCTCGATGTGATTTTGGTCTCTTTTGTGTCATTGCTACATATAAATGTCTATTGGCATGATTGGGTAGCAACCAGCTGGCACAGTTTAAACTTTCAAAACTGGTGTATCACACTGGTTGGATGTGTCATCTGTTAGTGAGGTTGCGGAGCCCATACAAGTAATATTGTCATTCTGTATGCTCTAGTTTCCCATTTATGATTCAGGTTGCACAGATTGGCTTCTTTTGTTTGCGAATTACATATTCCAATTATTTGATTTTGCAAGTTTGACTGGTTACTAGCAGATTTGTGCTGACCGAGTTTGGTTTGGTTTGTTTGGGCTTGATCTGGTGCGTAAGTACTTGGTGGCTTTGTGGAAATTTGTGGAAATGTACGGTTTTAAAGAACCTTGTAGAGGCTGATCACCTGTGAGCAACTGTCTGGATGATCAAACTTTGTCCGTGTCTACATTATCAACTTTCTACGGCACACCACGGGCTGATCAGCGCATCAGAATGTATGACTTGTATTAGGTTTTACATTTCAAATTAACACAAAGAAGAAATAATGACGATGCCGATGTTTGGCCCCAAGCCCATCGTCTCACCATGGCTTTGGAGCTGCATTGCACCCATTTTTATCAGTGCATGGCCAAAACCCCTTCTCTCTTGTGTGGACATGTGGTGTCACACGGCACTGGCCAACCTCCAATTCAAACGTCACCTATTGTAAGGTCCCTCCGTGCGGGCAAAGATCGGATCAGAGTTGAGCAATTTTTTTAATTGCTGAGCAATTTTCTAATAACCGATGAAAACCAAATGCCCCCTCCGTCCACAAATAAATAAACATTTTAAAAAATATCTCTAACAATAAAATAAGTTATAACAAAATAAATAATATTTATTAAAAATTTTTAAACAAGAGATGTAGAAGTCAAAAACGTTTATTTATTTATGGGACGGAGGAAGTAATAATACAGAGAACACGTGACACTGAACTTAATAGGATTCCCCATTTCGGGACTTAGTATTGGGGTATAGCTTAAAAAAATGCGTTGTAGCTTAAAGGGCTTCCCTTCGTTTCAAATTATAAATTATAAGACGTTCGACTTTTCTAAATCTAAATTAGAGCTCATACTGAGTTCAGCAAATAATCGCCTCTAGGAGCTCTATTAAATAGTTGCTAACATTTTTAGAACGCACAAAGCTCGATTGCTCTTAGGGCAGCTTTAGTGTGCATTGCAGAGTAGTGGTGCCAAGCGGAGAGAGAAGCAACTAATACCTCTACCAAACATTGGAGTGCAGAGGTGTAAAACTAACCTAAAGGTGGAAACGACTAAAAATTTCCATTTCAGTGCAGAGTACCTACAAATCGAGCTAGCAAGTTGGAATTTTGAATGGACGAGTATCTATTTGGCAATGTGAGTTCCATAGCAAGATGATGACCTGTTTACACACGTCGAAGAAATAAGCTAAGCATGTAAGCAACCACCACATAACATGATACCTATCTCTTTCAACACTCGAAGAGTAGCTCCAACAGTGACTTATAAGCTAAGCTAGCTTTAAGTATTTTATTTTATATTTTAATAGAAGAGAGAAAACTATATTCTTGACAAAAGCAGTCTTATACACTTATTACAAATTCATTTAAGGTTGTCGCGTGGGCCTAGTTATATTAAGAGCTAAGTTAAAAGTCAACAAGATTGTTTAGAGCTAGTAAACTAGCTCACACTGTCATAGTTCCGTATACATGGTTAACCCAACCAAATCAACCCAATCTATGATTAAATCTTCAAAATTTAGGGCATGTTTGCCTTATAGCCACAACACGCCATACGCAACTATTGCGCCGCCGAACATCTGGCCCAAAAAACCAGCACTGAACTTTTGCTAGAAGTTAGTGCAAACCGACACAGGAAACGACATCACAGTTTCAGTACACCCAATACGCGATAGCAACCAAACACACTTTCGGCGCGCCACAGCGGCTACGAGCCAAACACGCCCTAACACAATTTCATGCTTCAAAAATCAGATAACCACAAGAAACTTCAATTGTTTTTTCTCCTGCTCTTCCATTCCAACTGGAGGTCAGGAATCCACCATCCTGGAAGGAAATGCTGACGTGGCGAAGCCCGAGCCAATTGGCGCCTCTCCAGATTTCCAAATAAACCACCACCCCACGTTACCGCCACGTAACAACTCCCCCAATCCGCCATGGCGACCGCCACTGCCGCCACCGTCCCCGCCGGCGGCCGCCCGTGCCGCCGCGCCCGCGCCCGCTGCGTTCCACCGCGCCTCCTGCGCCGCCTGCGCTTCCCGGCCGCAGCCGTGGCCGCGGCGGCTGCGTCTTCCCCGCCGGCCCTGTCGTCGTCCACGCTGCCGCCGCTGCCAGCAGACGGGGGCGGGCGGCTGGTGGCGGAGCTGGTGTGCGCGTTCAACGAGCTCACGGAGCGGATGGGGGAGGACCTGGCCACGTCCTCCTCGTCGCGCCTGCTCTTCCGCGCGCTTAAGCTGGCGCTCCCCGCCCTCCGCGACGTGGACGGCGGCCGGGCACTCGCGCGCGCGCTCGCCGTCGGCGCCACCCTCGCTGACCTCCAGGTAACGTATCGTGCCACCTCCTCGGTTCCATTTTTGGTGATAAAAGTTCGTCTCTGTGCAGTATAGGGTTGGGTTAGTCAGCCTCTTACTTATTATGGGTCTGGCTGCAGTTCTTGTATTGTGTAAAACTTGGAAATTGGAACAAGATGTAACAAAGGAGTGTTAGCTTAATTTTCCAATTTTGGTGAAATGTATAGGTCTATTTCATTCTGAGATGATTCATCGATAGGATTTAGGCATTATGATCGTTCCAACAAGCCATCGACATATACATTATCTGTCCCTTAATAAATGAGTGAAATCTTTCTGATGGAGTGCATAGATTAGCTTGTTCCTAACACATGTTTCCTTAATGTTATGCTACAGATTACTCTGTTCACTTAACAAAGTTAATATACTTGCATTTCCCAATGAAATAAGGGACCTCTCTTGAATCAGAACTTACATTTCCTGCGTTTCGTAAATTGCACATTTTCCCCTGCATCAAGCTCTCAAATCTTACCAGGCTTTTGAATTGAGTGCTCAAAATAGATGGATGCTGAAGTCATATCAGCCGGCATACTAAGAGAAGCATTAGATGCAGGAGCTGTAAGCATGAGGGCTGTAAAAACTCAGATTGGGACCAGCATAGCTCATTTGCTGCATGACAGCTTAAGGATTAAGCATGCTCCCTCGAAGCTTGACGTATTGGATGATGAAAGTGCAAGCGCATTGAGAAGGTTTATTCTTTCATACTATGACATCAGGGCAGTGATATTGGAGATTGCACTGATGCTTGATATGATGAGACACCTTGATTACCTCCCTAAGTATCTGCAGCAGATAAAATCTCTGGAAGTCATGAAGATATATGCGCCACTTGCACATGCTGTTGGAGCGGGTAATCTATCACTGGAATTAGAGGATCTTTCATTTCGTTACTTGTTTCCACATTCGTATGACCATGTTGATCAGTGGTTGAGAAGCCAAGAAAGTGACTGCAAGGCCATAATAAATTTGTACAAGGAGCAGTTGCTTCAAGCACTGCAGGCTGATAATGAGCTGAAGAGGATTGTACAGGACATATCAATTCAAGGGAGGTACAAAAGCCGTTTTAGTACTATGAAGAAGTTAGTGAAAGATGGACGGAAACCAGAAGAAGTTAAAGACATACTAGGTTTGCGGGTAATCTTGGAGCCTCGGTGTGATGGCAATTCATCAGATTGGGGCCCTAGGGCTTGCCTCAGGACATATGAAATTATTCAAGCTATGTGGAAGGAAGTCCCGGGTAGAACAAAAGATTATATAACTCACCCAAAAAGAAACGGTTACCAGAGCTTGCATGTGGCCATCGATGTCAGTGAACCTGGGAAGGTGAGGCCACTAATGGAGATACAAATACGCACCAAGGAGATGCATAGGTTTGCTGTTGGTGGAGAGGCATCTCACTCTCTCTACAAAGGTGGCCTTACTGATCCCGAAGAGGTAAAAACTACCCTAGCTGGCTAGCTCTATTTCTGCTCCTCCTTTTACATTACACTCGATTCTTGGATTTAGCTACTTTTGCAAGTTAGCTTTGGACATAAACAAGTGTTTTTCACTGGCAAAAAAAAGGAAAACTATATAATAAACTCAAATGATATATGGGCATTGCTTAGAACCATCATTTCTTCTTATGTTGTCCAGGCTAAAAGGCTCAAGACTATTATGTTGGCTGCAGCGGAGTTAGCAGCTCTGCGCTTACGAGACCTACCAGGTAGTGATCGAGGAGCTGGGAACTGCAAGAACCCAGCTTTCTGTCAGCTTGACATAAATGGGGATGGGAGAATCAGCATCGAGGAGCTCACTGCAGTGATGGAAGATCTAGGTGCTGGAGGCGAAGATGCAACAGAGCTCATGCATCTTCTTGACGCAAACAGTGACGGCTCCTTGAGCTCTGACGAATTCGAGTCATTCCAGAGACAGGTAGTTTTCAGTTACATATGTGCAGTGATCATTTAGGTACATATTTGTGAAACTGGCCTCGAGGGCGGAAGTGAGATTTTGATATCCTGTACATGTCTTTGTTTACCAGATTGAAATGATGAGAAACTTGGAGGACGATGATGATCACTACAGGAAGATCTTGAAGGAGAAGCTGCACACAATCGACAGTGCAGGTCTCATCCATATCTATCGCAAGGAGCTCAGTGACAAATTGCTTGTGGGCTGACCTGGAACAGCCATCTAACTGTAGTTTTGCATGTATACCACACCAAGAAGCGACCCCAGCAGGCCAGCACTGATTTGTAAATAGTCGTTAAATTTACGTGGTATCGTATATGACTGACAAAACTCGCTGAATGTGGATGGTGTTGTATATGATTCAGAAAAAGGTGGGCTGTAATGCTCGCTGAATGTTGATGGTGCTGTATGTGATTCAGAAAAAGGAGGTGCTGGTTGTTCAGTTCTTTGTTGATTTTTTAGCTTGGTACTGAAACCGGAGTGGTGATTCAGAGTTCAAGGTTCTATAGAAGAAAAACTTATTTAATTGAGTAGACAGGAAAACAGCAGGAAAAGAAGCTAATTGAGCATACAGGAAAACAGCAGGAAATGAAGCTGGTGCACAGAAAGTTATACTACAGCGAAAAGATCATGTAGACCTTATATGTTAACTAGATCTAGAACCTTTTTGATGGAAACTAATACTTGAATTTAGATAAATGTGTTACATCTGCTTACACCAGTTGCTCTGTTTTCATAGACCAGAGGTTAAAAATCTTTCAAAAAAACAGTTGATCCTGTTCTATCTAATGATGTTGTTGTGTCAAGGGCTCCGATTGTAAGTTGTCCAATCTGTATGCAATGTCTTGTGCCATGTCAGTTTCGTTAAAAACAAATTCTGGGTCAAGTCGGCAGCAGGTACTCGTCTGACCAATCTTACAACACAGTCAACTTCACTAACCCTCGACTGCGAGAAAAGGCCCTTGAAGCCCAACTTTGCCAGTTGAAGGCGGCTTCGGGCTGAAAGAGCAACTCAATATCTAGTTTGCGAAAAAGTTTAGTCATTTTTCCAAATTCAAAAACCGAAGCAAAAAAAAAAAAAAAAAATCTCAAATTCGCAATACTAATCAGTAATAACTGAAAATGTTATACAACATAGACAATGATAATAACAATAGATTAGTCTATAATATCATTGGGGATCATCATCATAAGACTTTTGAAACAGTCACAGCATAGTACAAGTATTGCTGTTAGTTTTTTATTTGAATAAAACTATGCGTGCAGCACTCTCAACTTCCATAACCAAATATCAGTCTTCATTTTCCTACGCAAAAAGCAGATATTAAGTGGCCGTCCAGCCTTTCGCAATCGAAGCTTTTTGCATCTAAAACAAGAAATTTCCGCTCCAAACAGCCTGCATAGCGCACAACGGCCAAGTCTTGAAAGACCTACAATAATATAGAAGACGTAGAAAAATTATCCTAAAGCAGTTCAATTTTGTGAACCAAACAAAACATAGGCTACCAGTGAAACAATTATCTAGCCTTCCTAAGCTGAAATAAATATTTCTACCTCCATCCCAATATTTTTCCTTCCATCCCGGATGACAAATTTTGAATGCTAGTAAGTTTTTTCCAGGCCAGAGGTAATATATAATTAATGTTGGTCAAATTCTAAATGTTTACTTTTCCCTCCATGAAATCCCATTATTATATTTTCTATTTTTTCCCTCCATGATATCTGATTATTATTATTATTCTAGGACAGCGGGAGTTTTTTAGGAATTCGGTTGATGGTTTTCACGCCTGATTTTGGCGTGTTCTGTGAGAGGGAATAAGCCACACTACGGCTGATAAGCCAGCTGAAACGAGCAGACGAACAAGAGAATTTCATTGTGTGAGGGAATATTTCATTGTAGTGTTTTGATGCTAAAGTAAAACACAGTAAAATATCTTATGGTATATATGATATAGTAGAGAAGATCAAGCTGGACAAATCAAAAATATCAAACTGTTACCTGTATTACGCATGCATATAACTGGAGATCTTACTGGGGCAGCACGCGAAGGACAACCCCAAGCTTGTGTCGGTCCCAAACTCAGCTACTGCTTGTAGCTTATTGTTCTCCATGTCAACAGCAATAACCCATGCCTTCTATTGATTGAATTTAGGCCTCGTAAGCAAGTAGACAACACCTTTGTCGTCAAAGCCAAACATTGGTTGACACGTGTAGAGGTTCTCCAAGTTGCGACATTGAGTGGATGAAGTATGCAGCAACCCAGACTGCAGCAATTCCCAGCGCAATGCTGGTTCAACCTTTACACAAGAAGCTCTTATTGTGTGGTCAAATTTCCAGCCCTCTCTAGAACTAGTGATCTTGCTGTTGGTATATGTAGTGAGCTCCCAATCATTGAATTTGAAAATGGGGCAGCCAGTTTCAGGGTCCCAGCCAGGAATGCGTTCGTCATCTGATTCCAATTCAGCCATCTTGAGGCACCCTTGGACAAGTGCTATGCCCCGGAAAGCCTTAGGACAGCCAGGAATTTCCTCCTGGCGCTTGACATATGACCCAGGCAACGGCAGGGGCACGCCTCGGAGGGTAATATTTGTTAGTCTCCGGACGCCGGTGAACGCCGGCGGCGAGACCTTGAATGGTAATGAGGTGAACTGGAACTGAATGTGAATTGGACACAGGTGTTTGGTGTTGCAAAACCGCAACGATGCATTATATTGATATATAAAGAAGCTAAGAGAGATCATGCCGCCACAGCGCGCACGACGTGGGAGTTGTGCGCGTCCATCCCCACGCATCCACGAAGTGCGGCCATGGCGGCATGCGGCTAACAGCCACTACTTCTAGCGCACGATCTCCACAAGTCAGAGTCTGTGCGCATGCAAGAACGTGTAAATAAACATGCTGCCTAAATATAGCACATAGGAGTAACTAACAAATCTCCTCCTACTCCTGATGTGCCTGCTGTACAAGATGAACACCAAGTTTGGAACGCAGCTCGCAGAAGCGTTCCGGTCCCAGCGCCTTGGTGAGGATGTCCGCCAGTTGCTTCTCTGTCCGAATAGACTGAAGTTGTACCCTGTTCTCCTCAACGCACTCACGAATGTAATGATATTTCACATCAATGTGCTTACTGCGGTCGTGGAACACGGGGTTCCGGCTGAGCGCGATGGCGGACTCGTTGTCGATGTTCAGTGAGAATGTGTCTGCCTCTTCACCCTTGAGCTCTGCAAGAAGGCGGGCGAGCCAGACGCCTTGACATGCTGTAGTGGCTGCGGCTATGTACTCTGCTTCACAGGAGGACAAGGCCACGACACGTTGCTTCTGCGACTGCCAAGTGATCATGTTGCCGCCGAGGAAGAAGGCAACTCCGGTGGTACTCTTGCGGGTGTCGATGTCGCCGGCCAAGTCACTGTCACTGTAGCCGACGAGGCGAGCTTCCTTCTCCCTCTGGTAATGGCAACCGTAGTGCAGAGTCCCTGCAACATACCTGAGCACCCTTTTGACAGCTCCGAGGTGCTCGGCGGTGGGCTTCTCCATGAAGCGGCTGAGATAGCCCACTGAGAAGGCGAGGTCTGGTCTGGAGTTCACCAGATAGCGCAGGGAGCCGATGATGCTGCGGTACCTGGTTGGATCCACCGATGGAGCCGAACTCTGCTTGCTCAGCTTCAATCTGGACTCCATGGGGGTGTGACTGGGGTTGCACCCAGCCAGACCTGCTGTCTCGAGGATCTTG
>JAKNSH010183839.1:0-11051 GCA_027790015.1 Cymbopogon flexuosus | reverse complement strand
TCAAGAACCATTTGGCAGTCTATCTAAGCCTCTAGACCTAATAGTAACTGAGCTAGTGGTGCTGAAATGGAGGATCTCGGACTGCTAGGCTTGTTCAAGCCCTTCTAAGACTCAGTTTTTGTGTTTGGTGGCACCATGCATGCTATAAATGCTTGCATGTTGTGACGTGTGCTAGGGATCCCGGCTTGATCGATTAATTCGTAACCGTAGAGACCGTGACGCGGACGCGTACGTATACTCGCCAAGGTGTGCCCGGCAGTGGGGCAAGAGATCGATGGAAAAAGCGGATGCCACCCAACACAAAGTCGCAAAGTCACCGACCAGTCACGTCACGACACAAGGCGCCGCGCCGCTGGTGACTTTGAATGACGGGGCGGAGTGGGCAGGTGGTGGAGTGAGTGTGATGCACGGAGGGAGCCACGGACAGATGAGACGAGGACGTGAGGCGAGATGAGATGGCAACGTCCCACCTTCCTTCCTCCGCGCAGAAAGCTCGTGCATCATTGGTGCCGCAGCCACGAACCACTGGTCCAGAAAGCGTGACCACACAACCAAGTTCATATATATCCGCCCCACAGCAGCAGCCGTATATACAATACAAGTAGCGTTGCATTTGCTCTCCTCTCCACCCAAAAGCTAGCTGCAGAGCAAACCAACGACTGCTTTGGTTTGATTTGATTTGCTTAATTGGTTTTGGTTGGGAGTACAGTCCAGTCAGTCTCGGTCGGCGTCAGTGATCACCAGCCCCTCGCTTGCTTGCTTTTATAGGCACCGCACGGCGCACGCTGCCGTGCTCTACAACTACAACCTCTCTCCCTCGGCGTGCATCCGCTTCAAACAGCAGAGCTCACTCGAGCCTCAAGGTCAAGGATGGCGGACTGGGGCCCCGTGGTGGTGGCGGTGGTGCTGTTCGTGCTGCTGTCGCCGGGCCTGCTGCTGCAGCTGCCGGCCAAGGGCGGCCGCTTCGTGGAGTTCGGCAACTTCCAGACCAGCGGCGCCTCCATCTTCGTCCACGCCATCCTCTTCTTCGCGCTCGCCGCCATCTTCCTCATCGCCATCGGCGTGCACATCACCACTGACCCTTAGCTTGTGTTGTGTTGTGGCCTCTCTGCCCACCCCCGGGATCTTTCTTGGCTACCATCTGCTCATACCATATATAAGTGCGTACGCTTTATGTCGGTCAGTCAGTATCTGTATCAGTAAGTAATTCAGTACCCCTGTGCATACAGCTAGCAAGTGTTTCTATGGCTGTAATCTAGTTGTTCAATGAAGCAGCAAGAAACCCGATTGTTTACTTTCAGATACTAGTCGATTGTTTACTTTCAGAGACTTTTTGAACGTAATTTACTTTCAGAGACTTGCAGTCGATTGTTTACTTTCAGAGACTAGTATATATAGCCATCCATCATCTCACTAGCTACACGACTCCACACAACTCGAGATTCTTCAGTTTCATCTCACACGACCAACCCGCTGTTTCTCTTACAATTGGGTCGGAAGTCTCCACCTCACATACTGACACACCACATTTCCAGGCCATAAGGCCTGAAACAAACCAGCACTAATGCTTTGCTGGCCAATTGAACTAATCTCAAGCATAAATTGCATGCCCTCCTTTCCAAATTGCAAATCGCTTTGGCTTTTCTAGACACTACGTATCTAGACACTGTATATAGCCAGATACATAGAAAAAGCTATATATCTGAAATGGTAAAAACGGCTTACAATTGGAATATAGGGAGTACATAGTATTTAGTACAAGCATCAACACAAGCCGTAGTCCTTACAACCAAGGCACCACCATTTCGCCACTAAAAGTTTGAAAACAGATATGTTCCAGTTCGCAAAAACTCCAGCCACATTCGTTTCATTTAAGTCCTTTTGAAACAATTCCATTTCATTTCTTCCTTCTGCGCCTAGGACAACCACTCGACCATCATTGTCCATAACACATCACATTGCATTCAAAAGACGCGGAGATTGAAGCGTGCACAAGGTTCACCAAGCAGCACAAATTATGTACTGAGCAATTCAGCAACAAGATCCGTAGGTCAGGTCACCAACCATCTTCTGAAATTCAGTCACCTCCGGTTGCTCCTGCGTGGAGATGATGCGACCTTCTTTTCCTCAACGTAATCGGCGAATCTAACCCTTGGTCCCTGAGTTCAAACAACAGGTTAGCTTCCATGGATCAGCTCACATTTGCCTGCCTGGTCAGATCAAGCAAAAGTAGGGCATTCAGCGGGTTTCAGGGTACAGCAGCTACTTACGGGGATTCTGCAGTGGGAATTTAGATCCACGAACATCTGCTGGCAACGGTTTCTGGCCACATCCTCCACCCGAGAGGCCTGTCTGCAAGCTGCTTGTGTTGACTCCCGCTGCAATTTCAAACGCCAATAAGAAAATTGAGGATTTTGTAAACTTTGGTGGATACAAAACTGCAGTGCAGTTAGCAAGCATATTCATAGCGAATTTCAAACACTGAAAGAGCCAATCAATAATATGTAAAGGAGATGGGAAGCTCGGGCTGAGGACAGTGCAAACCTATAATCCTTTGTCACTTGACAGCATAAATTTCCATGTAACAAGTCCAAGTTCATTCAATTGTCATATGTAACAGATCTTTCTCAATATGGAAATAGTTTGACAAGTAACTAACAATTATGGTTTTTCCCCCTAGGATACCCACACATCAACATCATACATGAATTAACACAAACCGCAAATATATAAGACATAAAGATTGCACCTAAGCCATAGGTTTTACAATATGTGTGGGCACTGGGTAGAATTCACCTTGTTGTATAAGCTACGCACCTAGAGTAACATTGATATGGACTTTTACATTGTCTACATGTCATCAGTGACCGACAAAAAAAGTTTACCTCCATAAGTGGCAGTTTACGATCACAATGGTTGGATCAGTTCTGGCTACATTTTTGGCATGGAATGCACCCTTGCATTTCTATCATTGTCAAACACACAAGTTCAAACATTCTACAACCACGCTGCCCAAATTATGCTAGCAATTATGTATGTTATAAAGAAACTGCATAGGCGCAGAAGCTAAAAACTTAGTGTTGTGGGGTTATCATGAAAAAAGTATTCCTAAAAGCCTAACAAAATTCTATTATAACATATCCTAGGAGATATAGGTCCTGATCCCAACTAAAGTATTCAGATTAGATGATCACAAGTGATTGTAGAACTTGTCATACTAGTGAAGAGTGGATATAGCATTCCTAAATGCAGAAAAACTTCATGATAAGGAACAAGAAACAGAATCTGAAATGCACGGATTTTACACTCACTTGGACAGCAGGCTTCTCCAGCAGACTCCTAAGACTGGCCACCTCCTTCAGTAAGTTACTTATTATGTCATCTGCTTCTTTCATCTGCTTCCTAGAGAACTCAAAAGATCGATCAGCATGTAGACGAAACGTACAACAGTCCAAGCACATGCAGATACCCTTACACCCCCTTGTACTCCTCTTGAGTATTCCTTTCTTTGGAGAAAGCTTCTTAGGAGACAGAACTCTTTTCCCCATTGAATGGGCACTACTTGGCCGTGATATATTGCCTGCTTTGCTTGCTGGCGATTCAGTGAACGGAGTGGACAGAATACATCCAGACATTTCCACCATTGATAAGGATCTGTCAACAGCACAGGGATCAGAAGGTCTGCAGACCATTTGTATGTCATCATCAAGAAGCTGATCATCAAGAGAAACCACAGAATCCTGAGGTTGTTGTGCACAATGCTGATGCGACAATGGTATGACTCTCTTGGAAGGGCTACCAAATCCAACATCATGACATCCTGAGTTCAAGTTTTGGCACTGCGGTACTTCAGTGAATTCAGCATTCTCTTGCAGCTGCACAGCCAAGGATTCATTTGTGACACAGAGCTGAGCCTGCTCTTTGGAAACATAGTCACCCTTGTCTGAATTTTCCTCAACACCATCTAAAGGTAACAGTTCTTCTTGTGCAGCCCCTTGCACTTCAGCCATGCAGTTTTCAGAGACTTCTGATGCAACAAGCTCAAATCCTCTCCTATCCAGAGCATGGGCCCCATCTGATTTTACTGCTTCATCATGTATGCTTCTTTTGGCTTCATCTCTTTTGCATTCCTCTGGAGACTCTTCTGATACAACAAACTGATGTTGCCCAACGGCCTCAACATTGTTCCCATTTGATGTTAATTCACACTCAAAACAAGTTAGGAGGGCTTGACTTGAAGTTAAAGCTTCTTGCTGCATGACATTTTGCATTTCAGCTGCACTGCAATCAGGAGGAGATGCTTCTAGAACAGGAGGCTGAAGTCGTATGTCATCAAGAACATGATTCTCATCTGCTTTTGGTGGTTTTTCTTCTTCCATTATTTCAGCTTGAGCTCTGTTGCATTCCTGAGAAGAGTCATCAGAGACAACAAGACACTGCTGCCCCCTGGCTGAGGCATCATTTTCATTTGATGCTGGCTGCCTTTCCTCTGCAATTCTTCGAAATTTGACCCTGTCGCTTTCCTGAGCAGAGATTTCTGAAACAGCACGGCAACAGCACACAATGAGGCAAACGAAATCTAAACGAGGTACCACTTAATCAGCAGCAATTGAACCATGATCAGGTATCTTACCATTCTCCATGAGAAATGGCAGCATCCTCTTGTAGCTGAATGAGCTTGGATGATGAACAAACTTCGACCTTGTGCATCGGGCAAGCAACTGAAACACACATAAGAACATATATTCTCCATTAATTTCATAAATGAAACGGGAGCAGTCTGAAAATATGATTATGGAAATGCCTTTGCCCACAGCAGATAAACCCCAATTTCATAACAGAAGAAACGAAATTACAAGGTTTCGGACTTTTGGTCATCCCCCAAGGTTTTAATCCTCCGATATACAGTTCACGAGCTGATAAGTGATAATGAAACTAGCTGAGCAGCAGCAAAGAGTCTTCCTACACAGCTAATAGAAAACCACGCGCATAACCATATCCTGCTGCCAAAAACAGATAGAACATATGGGTATGAAGATGCTCCAACATCAAACTCACCGGCTTGTTGGTTAGGTCATGAGGGACAGTTTTGATCTCTTCCGTGACATTGTTTCCAGTGTTCACCACCACCAGCTCCACGGAATCCATGGCTTCAGGTTCGCAGTGGCTAACGCCTACAGATCCATCAGCCGACCCAGAATCAGATCCGGCGAGCCCATCCCTCGAGTGGGCAGCCGTGTCTTGCGGGAACGCCTCCTTGCCGATTGAGCTATCTGAACAACCAGGACACGCGCGTGCAGGGAGACAGCGTAAGCACAGGAAACGCGAGCCGGACCAAACGAAGACGAATCTAGGAGGAGACGGAGAGGATGTTAGATGTTACCGTTCTTCGTCATCTCGTTGAGGAAAGGCAGCAGGCGCCGGTACCCAAACGAGCGCGGGTCGCGGACGAGCTTGGACCTTGGGGGCACCTGATCCAGCCGGGAACCAGCCTAACCAGATATCAGATGCCGAAATCACAGAAAAGGCAATGCAAGCAGGCACCAGACAAATCAAGAAACGAGCGCCCGACTTACCAACTTCCGGTCAAGATCCCCAGCCGTCGCCGCAGCAGCAGCCGACACGGACTCCGGAGGCGTGCTCTCGACAGATCCGGGCTTCACGGGCGCGACGCACTCGGGGGAGGTCTCGAGGGCGCCGGCGGCGGGCGGGACGACGCGGCGGAGGCGGAGGTCCTTGACGGAGACAGCGCGGTCGACGCCGCAGTGGAGGAGCAGCTCCGCGTGGCGGCGGGATGTGAGTGTGACGCCGCCGAACCGCGCGGCGGCTGGGGTTGGATGGCCCGGCATGTTGGCTAGGGGCGTCCGCGCGCGCGCGTGCTAGGCTAGGCTAGGGGCGGCCGCGTCTGAACGGGGTTGTAAGACGCAGAGGGAGGGGAGGGGAGGGGAGGAGAAGAAGCGGCGGCGGGTTTTGGCGGCAAAAACTCGGAACGCTTTGGCGCCAAAGTAGCGGTGGTGGCGGGAGAAGGACGGGCTGTAAGCTGTGTATCTGAGCACCGGGCCCGGGGTGAAATGTGGGTCCCATGTTGGTAAGTGGGGACGAAAGAGGGATCCTAGACTTTCATTTCCTAATCCAGCGTAGCTTTTACCTCCTTTTTTTCATTTTCAAGAATCTTTTAATTTCTTGCCTTCATGGATGCCCCTTACTTTGACTTTTTAAACCTCAAATTTAACAACTTATTTTATTAAAAAAATTAAATAAATGTAGTCAGATTTAGATCATTCTCAAAGATCTTTTTGTTAATAAAGCAAGCCATAACAAAATAAATGATACTTTGAACAATTTTTTGAATAAGACAAGTGGTCAAATTTGAGGTCAAAAAATCAAAACAAACTGCAATTTAAAACATACTAGGACTAGTTAATACAAAGTATATTTATTTAAATTGCGTCCTTATTTTGACATATAAAAATACCTGGCATATGGTTCATTATTCTTTCTTGCATATGCACTCATCCATTCTAGAGACTTAATTCAATATGTGTGAAAGTATAATTCGATAAATTGTGATGACCTCATTCAACATTAAAAAAAACATGACATGAGTATTTTTTTTAGATTACACAGTATAACGCAAAAGCTCAATACGCACACACGTACGCAAACCCTACCCCTATGAGCATCTTCGAAGGACTGGGCCGGCAAATCTTCAAGTTCACGAAGTCACCACAGGCTCCTCACTGTCGGCGGGGACGTCGCCTACCACTTAATGCGTAGAGCCAGAAAATCATAGGAACAGGTGCGAGCACCAGGATTTGAACCCTGATGCATACGTTCCACCATAAGAAACTCAACCAGCTGATCTATAATCAGTTTTTTTATGATTGTTTGAAGCTTTTATTTTTTATTTACACTGTTACAGTAGCTATAAAAAATGACACCTGGATTGAGGGATTTTTTTTTTGAAAATGTTCAAAGAAAAACTGTTAACCCTGCAACACCAATGCAGATCCATCGAGCCAGGGTATGTATGCAGCAAGACCAGGCATCGCGAGTATGGGCTTGTGCAAGATTTTTTTTTTTCGAGATCGCGACTTCACGCATTTTTCATTAAGAAGAAGAGCCGAGAGAACGGCAAAGTAACTGATACATAGGATTCGCAAGTAATCCATGGATTACCAACGAAGTCAACAACACGAACACAAAAAGCAAGAAAAAGAGGGGGGGACCTCCAACTCACCACCCCAACTAACTGAACCTAATACAATAGAACTCAACACATTAGTAGCCAGTAGTGAAGTGAAGCCACAGATGATACAGCGGCAAAGCATCCGCTAGAGACTCCAGGTGGCAAAGCATCCACCAAAGACGACCATCAACGCGGCAAAGCATCCGCGGATGGGGTCGTCGTGCGCGCAACAGCAAAGGCTCGGAGCCGTAATCCGAGTACTCCTCCGAGTCACCACGGGCCACCTGCCCTCGGGACCACGGGCGAGGTGAACCTCCAAGAAGGCCAAGGCACGCGGCGACGACAACTCGACCTCCTTCGGGCGGCAAAGCATCCGCCCGAGCACACAAAGACCATCGACGCGGCGAAGCATCCGCGGATGGGGCCGACACGCTCGCAGCAGCAAAGCATCTACATGCGAGGGGGCCTAAGCTACACCGGCGGCAAAGCATCCGCCCACACAACAACGACTACGGCTGCAACAAACACCAGCTGGACAAACTAATGTGAGGAGAAAATGAGGCGCAACAAGGTTCAGAACAGCAACCATGCAGGAGGAGCGACAGCAGGAGATTCTTCAGCAACGCCTTCAGGAAGGAGGAGACGTCGAAGACGCCATCGCAGCTGGCCTCTAAGGCGGGGCTTTCGCCCAGAATCCGACGGCGAAGAAGCTGAGGTTTAGAAAACGACCCCTCCAAGGAGGTGAATGGCGCCCGAGGCGTCACGGTCGTTCGCCCGGAAAATCCGGACTGAGCTTGCGCTCAGAACCCCTGCAACTACCGCCGTCGCAGCTGCTGCCAGCCCACGCCACGGCAGACGGAGCGAGTGGGCGAGGACGCCCGCGCTGAGGCATCCCGCACCACCCAGTCGGGCTCGCCAACCCGCCAGGCCCTCGACCCTGGAGTCCACCACCGAGCTTCGCGTGCATGCCGTCGCAGACAAGCCCGCGCGGCCGTGATGCCACAGCGCGTGCTGGTCCAGCAGGCGCACGCGCACTGCCCGACATTGCCGCCACCGCCGAGCAAACCGGCCAAGGAGACGCCACCGTAGGCACGTACAGGAGTCCACGGCCTCGCCGCGACGTGCAGGGGCCGCCGCCGGCGACGGGCGCGGGCAGTCCCGCCGGAAACCCGTCGGGATGGACCCTTGCCGCGCCCCAGCTCGGCCACCGCCACCAGAGGCAACCACGGCGCAGACCATGGAGCGGCGACGGCCCAGCCACCTCAAAGTCGCGGATCCGGTGGGGGGAAGAGCAGATCCGGCGTCGAGGAACCCGGATCCGGTCCGCCGGCCGGCGAGCTCCCCGGAGAAGCCCTGGAAAGGTTGGGGTTGGGGGAGGGGGAGGAGGAGGAGAAGGAGAGAAGGAGAGGGATTGGGAGAGGAGAAGGGTAGGAGCTGCGGGCCGCCGCCGCCGCTCGCCGGAGAGTGGCGGCGGCGACGGCCGGAGGAGAGGAAGGAGGGGCGGGGCTCTGGCAGCGCCGGCGAAGGGCCCCCCGAGTCGCCCGTTGGGGAGCGCTCGGGGGTCGGGGGTCGGGGGTGCCGTTGGCTTGTGCAAGATCTTGTGACACTTCCGCGTGGTCTGGTCGTTACGACAGTGGTTTGATTCCTAGCGGGATGCGGCCTATCAACGTAAACAGACATGGTAGGTATACGGGGGGTTATGCAGGCTAACTGAAGAGGATTGGATTTGGATCCAGGCTAGGTTGGTCTACAACCGAACATGCCAAGCTAGTTTGGTCACGGTGTGCATGATCTGGTTTATTTGAATCGTTGAGTATCATCGTAGTCAAAATAATTTGGGCGGCGTTACGTAAATTAAACTGCTATTCTCACTGGCTGACAAAGCATCACTTGTTAAGTACTAAAAGTCAACTCCAGCTTCAGTTATGTAGAATCGAGGTAACTAAAGCTCTTGCATGTATTACACCTGTTAGACGACGACACCTATTTTTCTCAGGTTCACGTCATGCACGCAACCTTTCCGCAACCTTTCTAGGCGCTATCTGGCCTCCTACATATACTCCCATCACAACACTTTAGTGATTTAAGAAATGTTTCCTCCCACTTTTTAGGCTTTATATGTAGCTTCCTATCCCGTCAAAACTGATTCAATAAATGTTGCCTCCCACTTTTAAGTAAGCAGTGATACAGCATTATGTTGTAGTTTAGCTGGAAATTGCCCATTTAGACAAATCTTCGACTTGATGTGAGTGCTAGTATTTTTGTAATCTATTCTAGCATATACCGGCGCTATGTCCTCTAATAGAGATAATATCTATGATAACTTATTAGTTTCGAGATATTGATAACTAATAATTTTCGAGATATTCTGGCTCTGTCATTTAGAGGTTATTATAGGGTATATATGATTTGTGCATACATATATCATATATATGTGAGCGTTGCACTTGTATTGTTTTTTAGACGAGGCATATAGTCGTATCTCATTAAGCAGAAGAGAGTGGTCAATATACACGTACGTTGTTGAAACAAAAGTATTCGCGGGTAATTTATGGATTGCACTTGTATTGTATTTTTGCAAAAATAAGTAGTGTATGTAGCTAAGGTGTGTGAAGCCTCTATATCAAAACTCTAGAGAGAGAGAGGAAATATTCTCTTATATATTAATTTTAATTATATACTTATACACCTGTTAGAAGTCTGATGATCCCATTTTTTCTCAGGTTCACGCCATGCTTAAATATACATATACATATATATAGTTTTGTAGTTTGGTCGGCGTCCTAAAATGCTGTGTATAAACTACGTCATCACACACGTCGTGTATTTAGCCACCTCGATAGCACTCTAAAAGCAGGAGCCTGGAGCAAGGAGAGAGCGTGCTAGCGTATGTACATACATGTAGCGTACGTACGTACGTGCGGCCATTGTTACAGGCGCACACCGTTGTTTCTGACAAAGAAGGGTCGGACGGCAAGGGCTGCTCTGCATCGATCCATCAATGGTGCGCAAATGGAAGCAGGCCACCACCATGGCCGGCGGGGGAGAGTACCACCAGCCATGGCGGCATTGTGTGGCGCTGTCGTCGCTGTTCATCCTCGTCTCCGCCACCCTGGCGTTCCTTGCCTACGTCGCCTGCTTTCGGGTCCCGGGTGGCGCCGCCGCCGGTGGACTATACCAGTATTGGAGGTGGCAGTCTTCCTCAGGCACTTCTGGCTCCGGTGAGCTTCGGACCAACGTCGACGACGGCGATAGTTCTGGGGTCGCCGCTCGCTCGCCGACGTCTTTGTCGCACATCGTGTTTGGCATAGGCGGCGCAGCTCGGACGTGGGGCCGCCGCCGCGGGTACGTGGAGCTGTGGTGGCGGCCCGGGCAGACGCGCGGCCACGTCTGGCTCGACGAGGAGCCGGCGAGCCCGTGGCCAACGGCCACAAGCCCGCCGTACCGCGTCTCGCCGGACGCGTCCCGGTTCGGGCGCCGCGCGTCGGCGTCGCGGATGGCCAGGATCGTGGCCGACTCGTTCGCGGCCGTCGTGGCGGCCGCGGCGAACGGCACCGGGGAGGACATCGACGGCGGCGAGGTGCGGTGGTTCGTGATGGGCGACGACGACACGGTGTTCTTCCCGGACAACCTGGTGACGGTGCTCCGCAAGTACGACCACGAGGAGCTGTACTACGTGGGCGCGCCGTCGGAGAGCGTGGCGCAGAGCGCGGCGCACTCGTACGCCATGGCGTTCGGCGGCGGCGGGTTCGCCGTCAGCTACCCTGCCGCGGCGGCGCTCGCCAAGGCCTTCGACGACCGCGCCGGCGGCGGCGGCTGCCTTGACCGGTACAGGGACATGTTCGGCAGCGACGAGCGCGTG
>JAKNSH010183727.1:0-15253 GCA_027790015.1 Cymbopogon flexuosus | reverse complement strand
TTGCTTGCAAAAGATCTGCTTTTTTCTACTCCGGCGGCGTCCTCGCCGATCCCGTGTCTATATTTGCCCGGATCTGCTTCTTCCTCGCCGCTATTTATCTCCTGCAATCGCCGCTGGATCCGCGCTTCTGCGACCATCCTCTGCCGCCTTCCACTGCCTATCCCAGGATTGCCCCGACCGCCGACCACCGCTGCCGCTGGTAGTCCGTCGCCGGTCACCGGTCACCCCTGCCACCGCCAATCGCCTTCACCCGCGGTCGGGCGCCGCGCGCCACTTTCTGATGCGGGTGCCTCCATCTAGCCGCGCCCACTACAGCAACCGCAAGCCCGGGCCACCAGATAAGCGCGCCACCGCCGCTGTCCGCCCGAGTCACCGCGGTCGGCTCAGCTCTGCCGTTTCTAGACAGGGTTGGTGCCGGCGGCGCGCGTCCTGCAGTGACGACCGCCTCAGCGCCCTCACCGACGACCTACTGCTCCTCATATTGCGCCGCCTCGACACCCGCACGGTGCTAGCCACCGCGACCCTCTCGAACCGCTGGGCCTGCCTCCCCCGTGGTGTCGACTCCCTTGATTTCAGGGTCAGTGCCATACTCCCGCCACGGTACCACCATTGCATCCGTGCCCACCGCGAAGCCGCTCGTTATACTTATGGTCTCGATGTCAATTTCAAGGCGAGTTGCGCAAGGATCGAGCGTTATCAGCGCCGTGCCATGCGCGCTATGGCCGCGTCCATGAAGAACTTCCTTGACGCGGATGATGATCACGACCGAGGTGCTTTAGGTGTCCGGAGTGTCCGCAAGCTGACACTTGAGTTCTTTGCTACCCAGTGTTCAAGCGGCATCAATCGATTGATAACCAAGGCTGTTGATTCATGGGGAGTAGAGGATCTAGAAGTTTCAGCTCAGAGTATGTTCCGGCGACGGGATGCTCACAGTTTCTCTCACCATGGCCTCTGCAATAATCCGCAGAAGTCCCGACTGAGAAGTTTGAAGCTCACAGCCTGCTATTTTCCGCCATTGAAGGGCTTTCATGCACTCACTAGTCTGGTTTTGCAAGATTTGCCCGACTCCACTCCAACCTCAGCCTATGAATCTATTTTCACCTTGTGCCCACAACTACAATCATTGCATCTCAAGTCCTGTAAGCTCGACCAAGGCATTGTAGCTGTCGATGCTCCTAGATAAGAGATCAAGGAGCTTATCATGGAGGATTGCTCATATGGATGGTTCAAGCTGCACGCTCTCCCAATGCTTGAGCACATGGCTATTATTAACACTACAGTGATTTACAGTCTGAGCTCCTTCCCACACCTCAGGCATTTCAGTCTTACCAAACGCCATGGCTACTCAAAAAGTCGTACCATTCGCTTTACACCAGATTGGGACCTCAATCGATATCTTGGAGGTAGCTTTGGAATAACCAATCTCGTTGTCCGCTTCACTGGATATGATAGATGGTTTAAGCCATGGAGCCCTGCACTGTTGTTACCTAAACTCAGGAGACTCCTGATTGCTGATGTGCCTTCATCCTGGGATGTCTCTTGGCCCCGCCTCCTCATCGAGGCGGCGCCATGCCTCGAGAGCCTTCACATCCATATTAGCCCTTGGGAAGAGGATCCGTGTGATGACATTGCATGGCAATCCCCTAAGTTCTGCCATAGTCAGCTTAAGGAGTTGGTGATGCTTGGTTTTGAGGGAACAGAAAGACAGATTTACTTTGTTAACTTTGTTACAGAAGTAGCGACATCATTGCAGCTTGTATCTTTGTACAAAAAAGGGCATGTTCAGGACATGGGGCGTTGGGACTGGGCCATGGTGACACAACAGTATGAGTGGGAGGAAGAGGAGAAAATCAAATTACTAAACCGGATTGCTGATAATTTTCCTTGCGCAGCAACACCCATTCAAGTAATTCTGCAGTAATCAGCATGTGGCGAGTTGAATAAAATGCATAAGTTATTCTCCCAATTTATTCTATGTAATTTATAGATCTGGTTCAAGTAGTTCTGCAGTGATCTCCTGTGTGTGTGAGTTGCATGAGTTATGTATGCATTATTTTTGGTCCCAATTTATTTGATGTAATACATAATCCTCTTACTACTACGTTGATCCACATATTATTTCTGTACTATGTAACAGAATTTTCTAATCACTACTACATATGCTAGCCTGATTACTGTCTTCGTTATTGTTCTACAGCTTATGCTTTGCATCATATGGACAATTAGACATTTTGATTAAAAATTGTAGTCAGTTCCAGTGTTCTGCTATGCGAAGAAAGATATATGAAATTTACTCTCTTTTTTTTTCAGCAAAGCATGTCTTCCATACTTATTGTGAAGTAATGAAGAATGCATCCGGCATTGTTGTGCCTCTGTAAAATAACTTGTTTATTGCACTATTTTAGAGTTTTAACAACAATGTTTTAATATAGTCAGTGAATTTCTATAGTTTTCATCTCAGCGCATCAACACCAAACAGTTTGAAGTATGCCTTGGTGCACCTCAATAAAATTGGCAAGATCCATCTGTGATGTTGGGTCAGGGTTTCTATTGTATGCAGTCTTCAATCTACAATCAGGTGCTTGTTGCCAGTTGCCATTTGATTTTTTTTTTTTGGAAGAATCAGGCTGAAGAGCTGCTGACTTATATTAAAAAAGAAGAAAATACCCAGACTAGTCCTTACAACTGAGCAACAAGCGACAAAACCTTAAAATGAGGACTACTCCAGTTATGGTGAGGCGTTGCATGCTGAGATCTCAACTTAACAGGCCATTGTCTTTATCTGTTTTAGTTGCTTTGTTTGTTGTTGTTGCATTTGGCTGACCCTTCTGCGGTTTGTTGCCACTCTTGAAAATTGAGCCGCAAAGGAATTCCTTCATCTACATGATTTACTTTCTTTATGGCATATGTGCCATGTGTTTGCAATCTTATTACATCTCTGTTTGGGAACAAATATATGACATACATTGATTATTTAAATATTGCAATCCACCTGCTTCATCATATTTTGTTATGTTCTTACTAATTAAATATTTTGTGCTGCATTAGACGCAATAATTCTTGATGAAGTAATGTTGTTGTCATTTATTATAGTTAACTTCTGGTGTTTTCCTATGATTGTTAGGTTCTGCTTCCTGTTGTTAAATTTCTATACTGCAGCAAGTTCAACTGATACGGTTCTAATTTTATCTTCTGCGTCCACAAGAGGCAATTTAGGATTGGGTACATCATGGCCCAGTCAAGGTGTTTCTTCTATTGGCTGATGTGAAAGACAGGATGAATGCCTGCATCTTCAGGAAGCAAGATCTTATAAGCAAGATGGTCAACTCTGAGATCATTTCGAATGGGCCGTGACGTGATAGTGAGATAATTTCAGCAGTTCCTAAGAAGCCCAGTGCATGCTTATGGTAAGGCTGCATTTTAAGATAAACCATTTCTGCCATGACAAATTCTTAGATCTGTTCCTATCAGCAAAGTGCTTCACCATATCATGAGCTGCTGAAGAGTGTCTTTCAGAGATTTGAGCGTAGTTTGTTTTTCTTTCATAGTAGCCTTGCCATCATCAGAGACGTTTGCAGGGAGTCAAAACTCATTGACTTGTGGAGGGTGGTACTGCCTGAAATGATGTCATCTTGATAGCGGTAATTATGTTGTGCATTCAGCCATAGCCCATAGCCAGCCAAGAGCCAAGGGAACCATCTGTGTTCATGTAATGTCATGCAGTGCAAGTAATTCTCAAGGCACTAGTTAACTCTTTTTACTTTGCCACCAGATTGCGGATGGTGGGCTGAACCCATTTGCAGAGATACCTTCAAGGTAGAGAACAGAAAAGTCCAAGGGTGCTGGTAAATGTTCTGTAATTATCAGTGAAAATTGCAGCTGGAAACCGTGGGCTTTGAAGATATTGTCGAACAAGGTAGCCCACTCTATGAAGTGTAAATGGATGAGGATGACCAAGAACAAGATTGAAGGATTGCTAATAATAACATCCTTGAGCTGATTGCTAATAATGATGTTCTGTGCTCTGCAACTCCCATTCAGTTATGAAGTAATCTCCAAATGTGTTAATTAAAATGCGTGAGTTATATATGCAGAATGGTGCTCCCAATTCGATAAATTAATTTATGCATACTAGTGCCAAATGATATAAGCCTGTTATTTTTTTGAGCATAATTTAAGACTGTTATTACTTAGTTGGTCCACTATTTTTGTGCTATGGAGCACTTGAACTTGCTGTTGCTGTCTTGCTGTTCTCTTCATGCATGTGTTCTCTTGTTTATCTTCTCTCTATGCGATTTGTTTGTACATATTGCCAAGTTTGTCCCATTTTCTTATCAAGTTTAGCCAGTGATGGTTTCGCCAAAAAAAAAAGGTTTTAGTCAGTGATGAGAAGGGGAATATATGCATGCTTTCTGTGTAACTCATTTGTATTGAAGGACTAGGAAAATGCCCGTGCGTTGCAACGGAAAACATATAATACCACAAAAATTCAAATATAAACATGTGATATATATTATAAAGCGAGACTTTTAAGCGTCATGTTTCACAGCATTCATTTGTAACCAATCATCAGTATTACATGACTTTTGATGAAACATGAATAATTTCAAGTTTTTTTTAAAAAAACTAAAACTACTAATTGTAAAAAAAAAAAACATGATTCTTGGTGTCGACTTCATTGCTTCGTGTCACGGTAAGGAAGCTCCACTTCAGCTAAGATTAGGTGAGATAATATTATAGTAAGCCACCTCTACATCCTGAAGTACATAGACAACGTTGTAACAAGACCCCTATAGCATAGATACAAAGCTCTCTGCAAACAAATTAGTGATTTCCGTTGGGCACATCAATCATGTGCTGGTTGACAGAACTCACAGTACTAAGTAGTGCATATACACTGTCAATTAAACATGTTTATTGTGGACAAATCAAGCATATAAGGATCATAATAGATTTATCACAGACCAAAACTACGAACAATGTCTTAAAAGCATTATCATTTCAACACACATAAGCTTACGAACTAAACAAAATATTCATTTGTTGCACACAGAATTGAGCCTCCTAGATAATATTATAGTAAAGTTCAAGAGTAAGGCTCTATGATATCTTATATCAGATTAGTAACAAAATAATTAGGTAGACTGACTTCAAAGGATGGTACCTTGTGACCTCGAGCCTTTTCTTTCAGCTGCTCCATAGAAACTCAGGTAACTACCAAAGAGAGAGCAAGCATGCATGATATGAGAACATGATACCACCCGAATAGAAACTAAAACTATGTCAGACTTTAGTTTCTCCTGCTCCAGCGTCCTCCAGCTGATGTCTTACTATCCCAGCGCATTTCTAAATACGAAAGACATTATCTCCATTAATCAAAGAGACTGAACGGTGTCTGAAAGACTGAATTAAGTAACCGAAAGTCTGAAACTCTGAATCCTAACTTGTATATACACTAAGAATAAGAATAGCACAATCCAATTAATCAAAGGCATCACTGCTCGTTGTTCTAGTGCTACATCCATAAGCATAGGGTTGTTTGATAATTGGAAAAACCATTCAGTCCATATTTTGAAATGTCATTTCTGATTTCGAATATATTGAAAGAAGCTAGGAGTGCAGGTAGGGCGCTGCACTTACATTGACTTTGGGCATGGGCAGCGCTGATTATTGCCGGCTTCCAAGGAGTTGCCCTAATAATTTGGGATGCTTGGAGCTTGTTGGACATACGAGTAAACGTCCTCCGTAGCACTACCACTCGTGATTAATATCAGGGCCTGTATACGGAACCAGGTATGCAATCGAAGACCAAATCATGGGGACTGACTGCAGGCTGCCTTTAATTTGTCCCATGGGGTCTGCATGCTGCAGGCGGCCATGGTTGAAATTCAAAGGGGCAGTTAGAGGAAAAACCTGGGCAAAGCTCATGATGTGAATGCGTTGATTGAACGGGTCTGGCAATTGCTTTCTTTACCGTCCCAGGGAAGTGAACGTGTCGGCGTTGCACTTACGTCGATTGTGGGCGCAGGCAGCGTTGATTATCGCCACCCACTCTCCAGGAGTCGACCAGGGAAGTGAACAGTTCAGCAGCTGCTTGATGTTGTCAACTCAGAATGAATTTGGAAGCGTGTTTCCTCTGAAATCAGTTCAAAACAAAATGTTCAACCTCCTTTCCTACAGACATGCAAGATAAGTGGCTGTAGCTTTTCATCTCAAAATAAATCAACTAAATTATACTGCAACAATGCAACATTGTTTGCCTATGTTACACTATACCGGCAAGGCGGCAATCAATTACACAGCAAATCAGGCAACATTGTTTGCTCAATTTAGCAAGCATCTGAGAGGATACAGCAAAGTGAATCACTCAATTTAGCAAGCATCTGAGAAGACACAGCAAAGTGAAACTGACCTCTACTATAAAGATTGGTGGTATTAAGTAATTGCCTTTTGTGGTATACAAAGTTTACGATTGAAACCTGTTGTTTCCTAATAATCAATATGAACTCAATAGGATCAATATCTATAATTGAAGCTCCTTTTTTGCGACTTCTATAATTCAAGCTCAAGAAGCATAAAACAGTCAACATGGCACTGTGAGACAGTGAGACTTAAGAGAAGAGTCCATCTCTACCTTTGCTGCTGAGCCTCCACTGAAATACCTATCACTTGCGCTATGAATATAATCTGAACTCTAAATAGCTCTGCCGCAATAGCACAGATTCTATGAAGCAAGAAGCCAAAAAGATAATGTAACAGTGAATCTGTGATGAGGAAAACATCATATTTTGCGATGCACACATGTGGCTTAATTTTACCAAGCAATTCAAGGGAATTGTAGACATAACCAGTGTCAAGTTAAGTACACTATGGCTGTGCACAGTGTGGGAATGTATATACCAATGTAATGAAAAATATTTGAAAGGCCTATGTCTGCCGATTAATTTCAAACAGCTTACACCTGGCAGCTAAACTGCTTAATATCATGAGGGGAAAGACTAATGCATTGCTTTGGTGCAGAAGCAGAAGGAATGTAGGTACTGAAAAGTGCTAGCTTGGAAGGATAATCCAAGAGTTAAACCGTTTATCCTGACAAATCAGTGATAGTATCAAATTAACTAAACGATAATTCATATCTCAAATGGTTCTTCCAAGAAATGATCAACTACTTTACAAGTATGGGACGATGAAGTAACAGTGATTTCCAGTCCTAACTATGGAACAGCAATTGTCAGGCCCCCATTTGGCAGTAGGCACAAGTATCTTATCACTGTAATGACTCTACATGCCTTTGCAATTGAGTAGTCAACTCACGGTCTATTTTACTGGATTTTAACTTTAAGTTGTGGTGTACATTTCAGAGTCTGATACAACTATGCCAGGTGGAGATGCCAAATGGCATCGCGGACCTGGTTGCAGATAAAGGTTAGGCATTTAGTAAAAATATCCCTCGAAACTGCAGGTCCAGATTTGCTCTCCCGGTCTGTTATTGGACAGCAGCGCATTGAGCCATTGACACAGGAAAACTTATGCCAGATAGCAGAGGCTGAAAAAGAAGAGTAGATCAGGATGGATAGGGTGAGGTGACGATTACAATGCAGATGGGCGAAGGGATCAAAGCAGTAGGCAGAACTGCAGCCACGGATCGAGCAAAGGACATTTGGTGTGCACATGTAGTACTGATAATTTTTGAAAGGGAGCAAAATTAGTCGGCATAAGTTTACACCTGTTGGGGCTGCACGCCGTCATCGCTGCACCCACTCCACACTGCCACTGCCTCCCTCAACTCTGCATCGTCTTCACCGCGGCGGATATCCAGCGGGGGCAGCCCTGAGGGTGGCGCAGTATGGCTTAATCTACCAACAAAAAAAGCAACCTCTGAATGAGATCGACATACCAGATGGATTCCGCAAGCACAGCTTGGAACCGGAGGCCCTGTACAGGCGCACAGATTGCACGGCCGCCGGCATAGCCTTGACGCACGGAGCCGGAGGATGCCCGCCGGGGGAGCCCAGAGCGGCGCTCTTCGCGCCAGAACGCTGGGGTCGCGCCGGAGCCGAAGGCTGGATGTCCGTCGGGCGAGGCCGGGAGCGGAGGTTCCGAGGCACTCTCCGCGGTGGCGGCAAGGTGCGCCAGAGAGGGAGCTCGGCGTCGACGGCGGCGGGCGGGCGGAGCCGGCTCGAAGCTGGGGAGAGAAGTCACGGTTGTGGCCGGCGGGCGGTGTCGTGGACTCGTGGGGCGTGGGTGGGAGCGAACGATGGGCAGGCGGTTGTGTCTTTGCAGCAACGCCGGGTCAGGAGAGGGGGGATCGTGCGGGAGACGTGGAGAGGCCGGGAGGTCCACTCACGCGGGGGAGGACGTTTTGTCGTGCGATTAGGAGCGAAGCGAAGCCATTTGCCGTAATCAGACGATGACATTTGGGTTTTTAAAGTTGTAGAGATGTATTCGACATTGAACTCTACTTGTACTGGTAACTGGCTGCTGGCATTGTTTTGAAAGAATGCTTGTATATCCTCAATAGCTGGACTCTTCAGCTTAGCGATGCGAAACAAGTTTGAATTATGAGTTTACGGCAGCCTATAAATCAAAGAATTGATTAGACCACTTTATATTATCCTGTTCGGTTTCCAACTTCTCATTCAGTCACCAAAGTTCACAATGAACTACCTGGTGGGTGTAAAATACTATTGCACTTCATATGTCAAGAATGGTTTTCTACCAGTCCAGACGAACAAAAAAAAGTTTTTCCAAGAGAACACCAATCTTGGACAGTGAACATTGCATCCGTTTTTCAGATCACATGATCTTTTGACTCGCTTTCTTCCTCTCTTTTAAAGCGCAGTTGACTTGCATCATCTTGAATGGAGCAGAAGATGCAAGGATAGAATAATCTTGTCTGGGAAGCGCGCAATCGTGAGGTGCTAAACACAAGAATAATGTGTTGTCCATCTCAAGCTACTGGCTTCGGAATGCAGATGTCACTTTTCTCCATAAAAAAAACTATAAAAGAAAAGTGACTGCTTCTTTCAAGTTCTAAAAGAAAATTTATATGATTCTCTAGAACCCTTGATGTGATTTGAGAACAGTGAGTTTGGATGCAAATGTTTTTTTGTTTGGCCAATGTCATTGGGCTGGCCCACTGGACACCGGCCCGATCCAAGGCCCACCAAAGTCGCTTGACAACCTGCAGTCCCAGGTTCCCAGCAGGCCAGAGCAGGGAAGAAGAGTGACGAGCTGGGACAATCCAAGCACTCCACGGTGAGATCAGCGGCGGGAGATGGCTCGGCGCAGCGGCGATAGGATCCGGTTCTGGTGTGCGCGAGCTGGGGGAGAAGAGGAGGCATATAAAAAATGCGAAGGTCTCTCTTCTTCCTCTTCCTCCTCACCTGGCATCCAGAGAGGAAGGAAGGGGAGGGAGGAACACGGGGCGGCACAGAGCCACAGAGGGGGTGTCCGAAATTTCCTCTGCTTCCGTCTACCGCGAAACCTCTGCCTTGAAGGAAGAATCCGTTCCTCTGATTGATCTGTGTTCTTCTTGAGGAGAAGAGAAGGATAAGCGGAGGAGGATTGATAGAGCTGGAAGGTGAATTGGGCACAGAGACGCGCAGTATTTGAAGGTAGGTACTGCTCTTCCCAGTCTGCTAAACAGCGGTTTCTTTGCTCTTTTCCTTGATCGTTGCTGTTTGCAGCTGTAATTTTGGCGGGGATTCGAGTTTGGAGGTTCGTAAGAGAAGTTTCGCTTTGGATTTCGTGATTTGTTTGAATTCTCGATGTGTAAGGTTCTTCATGGATGGTTGTTTGATCTGAACGATCCACCCCTTTTTTTCTTGCTGGGATTGGATTCTCCCACTTTCAGCTCTCTTCCTTTGCTGGGATTCCTCTGGTTTTGTGATTGCGAGATCCCACATGAAGTGCGGCGATATCTCAAGCGGGTTGTTTGAATTCAAATTCTCCGGGAGCTGCATTTCAGCATGACTTGAATCAGTTTGCGCTGCGATCAAGCGCAATCTGAGCTGCTTGGCTTGCGATTCCCGTGATTTGGAGTTGGTTGGGAGTTTACTGATTTGGATCGAACGATTTCCCCAACAATCTTTACCAATTTCATTTGGTGTTCCTTGGTTGTTCGGTCGGAGAAGGAAGCAGAGTCGGGAGTTGTTTAGGTTGGTTTCTGGTTGTGGTTTGGATCTCCTCCGTTTTCCCCTGTTTTTTTTTCTGGCGTTCTGTGTCATGTTCGTCAAGTCTGCACATTTCAGTCTTTCCCCCTTTTACAAGGAAGTTGTTCCCTTCCTTGCTTGATTTGTCTTTCTTGTTCTTATCTTAATTTGTTGTTACTCCCTCAAAATTTTCTTTCCATCTGATGGCTATATTATCAAGAACGCAAAATTGGGTATAATACACTCAAGAGTACAGATTTTACATTTCATTGATTGATTGCTTGTTTTCTTCGATTTTATTCTTGACTCTTGAGCTAATGAGTTGAATTGAGCTTTTAATTATATTTTTATTCCAATTCGATTTCTTTTTGCCTTTTCCTGATCTGACATGGGTTCAATCCGAAAACCAACAGCTCAACTTGTGTAATCAGTCAGTTAAAGTCGATTTGAAATTTAGTGGCCATCCCGTTTTATCTCACGATTTGATTGGTCAGTGGAATCACTTTCTTTTGGTAAAATCAAACTGAAATTTGGCGATGGCTCATCCCCTTGTAATCCGTCTCCTACCTTTCAGTTTCTCCTCCTTTGCGTGGCTTTGCATCAATCCATGTAAAGAATTAAAGCAGATGACTTCTCCTCTGATCTCTGAGTTTTTTTTTGATGATCTGATATGTTATGAGCTAAACTTTCCCAGCATTTCATCCGTTCCTCTACATGGAATTTCAGCTCGTCGCGAAATGGACAAGGAGGCGAGGAACCACTACCACACGCGGGGCTCCTCGCGCGGCGGCGTCGGCGGCGGGGGCACCGCTGCCGAGCGCGACCTGCTGTTACAGTGGGGCAACCGGAAGCGCCTGCGCTGCGTCAAGGTGCAGCGCCGCGACGTCGAGGCCGCCGCCACCGCGGCTGCCGAGAAGGCCCAGCGCCGCGCCGCGGCCGCAGCTGCCGCAGCCGCCCAGCACCACCCAACCGGCCACACCCACCACCGCGTTCTCAGGTCCGTGACTTTCTCTATTTTTTTTTTATTAAATCGTTCGTTGCTTCGTGGAATCGTGGTGTCGATGCGCCCATTGCGTGTGCCGCCTGGCTCTTGATTGCTTTGTTTTGGTGGCTACTCGTAAAACTAGTGCCCATTTTGGGGCTGTTTTGTAAGAAGGAACAACTAGATGTCACGTGATGCCGTCCTGGGCACGTGGCGTCGACGAGGAAAAGCAGAGGGCTGATCTGGTTTGGTTTTGATTTGAAAAGAAATTCAATTTGAATGAATGGTGGGCAACTGGACATCGAATTCGAAGATGTGGTCTGTCTTTTTCCTGAAGAGCTGAAAATACCAAAGTTGTTAGATTTCTGGTAGAGGAGCCCGCATGTTAGGCGAAGCTGAAGCAGTGTTTTTTTGGTTCTGTTGAAGAATGATTGCATGATTGGCATGGGTTGGCCTATGGGCTATGGTGGTGTTTGGTCCAGCTTTCTCTTCCTCCAGAGTATGGAGTAGTCCCGTACTGCCGAATTCAGTACTTGTTGGTTTTTACTTGCATAGCTAAAATTGAGCCTGATTTTTCTTCCCAACAAAAGTCTAGAAGGCTAAAAGAAGGTAGTGTTTAGAACAGAAATCTTGATTTTAGTCACGAACGCTGAAATTAGAAGCTTGTTTGGCTTATCTCATCTCATTTTCATTCCAGGTGAGATTGATGTCTGGAGTTTAAGGACCAACAGGCTCCTTATCTCCATCTTCGATCAATCCAGCTGAATATCTGTATTTGGAGTTATCCTCTGAATTTTCAGGATTTCTAGCTTATGTGCCAATTCGATTTCTGCATCACATGACTTACCTGACCTTTTGTTGGTACAGTTTTCTCAAACTGATTTGTGATTTTGCTTCACTGAAACTATTGCAAAAAAGAACTATGAAACTGCTGTCAATAATAGCTTATCAGTATTCTCTTATAAAAGGACTATATCAGCATTACGATAAATGTTAATGGCTGAGTGTTCTTTGCCTTCATCTGTTGCTATCTTTGGACTCTAGTCTCGTCATATCGACTATATTTTGTTGACTAATTTTGGATTCCGAAGAAAACACCAATTTTATCTTGAATCAGTCACCACCACACGTATACGTGGGTGGTGAGGGCCTGCTCATTCATTGCTCTTCCTTTTGTCTTCTTGAATTCATAGCTTGTTGCCTGGACAGCACAAAGCGTTGATATAGGTAGTAGGTGGAAGTTTTGGCCTTCTATGTTGCCCCTCTCCCCTAAATTGGAGGTGAATCATGAATTTATGCAGTCTGCCATTTGAGAATTTAATCAGATTTTGAAATAAACTGCATGAGGGTTAAAAATCGCATTTAAATTTCATTTTTAAAATGAAACCATTTGAAAATTTTCCGGCCAGAAGATTGAACTGCAGTATTATGTCCCTTTTTTATTTAGAAATATCAAAGTTCTTGCATTCTATGTCTACTGAAAGCTCATTGAATCAAATTTGTAGAAATATATCTTGTATGGATATACTTTTCCATTTTGTGAACACCTTCAGTGTGTTTTGCTTCCTTCTCTTTATCATGTTTGTTCTTTGCTATAGGTCGTATGTATGATTTAGAGCAACAAGATGTTTTTTGTTGGATAGATTAAAACTGATGATCAGGCATTCTTCTCTGCATCCCTTCTAATCTGTATTGTTACTGATTTTGCAGGAACCCAGAAGAGTTTGCAATCATGAAATCACCAGCAAGGCAGCAACAAAACAACAGGATCCACACGGTTGCTTCACCAGATAGGGAGTGCCCTGGTAGAGGTAACAACAATAACGGAGTTCCACAGACCTATCCAGATGAAAAGAAAGGCTCGTCGTCAGGAAGTGAGGGGTCCATCTGGCCGAAGTTTGCAATCACCCTGTCAAATAGGGAAAAGGAAGAAGATTTCCTGGTGTTCAAAGGATCCAAGCTGCCTCAAAGACCCAAGAAAAGAGCCAAGGTCATCCAGAGAACTGTCAATGTATGACCCTCTCATAATAGCTTCTGATTTAAAGAATTTATTTTCTGTTAAACTGAATGCGATCAATCCACATCAATGTGCATAGGGTGTTATTTTGCTGTCCATGGTAATACTCTCTCTGTCCCAAAAGAATACAATTATTGCTTCCCAAGGAGTTAAACAATTTCAAATCTGACTAAATCCATACCAAAAAAGACAATACCAAATAAATATCATTACATTAATTATATAACATATTTTCATAATAAATCCATTGGAAGACATAAATGTTGATATTATTATTTATGAATTTTGTCAAAATGAGGAAAGATTTGAGTTGTGGCAAGAAAGAGGGAGTAGGTAACAAATAAATATATCTTGCTCCATGCAGAGAGATTCCAAACTCATATACCGCTAGACAGCAGTACTGTGCACGTTCAATAAAAATATACTCCAAACTATAGGGTTATCGTTGGAAAACATAAATTCGTACCAGTGTCGTAAGTAACTTTGGTTATGCATTATTATTAATAGATACGGCCATACAGGGCATCAGGATCAGGTCACATGGACGGTAGGCCCGCCTCTTGTGCACTCTGTCTGATCTGTCCCTTGAACACTGGAGACCTGCAAAAAAAATAGCGCTGGGTGGATACCTGGACATTTGATTTGCTTGCCCAGAAGCATCACAGCATGCTTCTGTATGAAGCAATTAGTTTGTTTAAATTTAAAAGCTGATGCCTGTCATGCCCCTCATCTAGTTGTCCCTTCTATGCTTGATGAGTTGCACTGCTATATGTATCGCTTGAGTTTGCATATGAGAAAAAAACATCATTCTGTGCTTTTTGCCTAAATATGGTTCATTTGCAGTTTGTATGCCCAGGAACGTGGCTATGTGACTTGACTCTTGAAAGATATGAAGTTCGAGAGAAGAAGGTTTCCAAGAAGGTGGGTAGATTATGGAATGTCAATATCTACCGATTTCATACTCTTGGAAGAAATCATTCAGTCTGCTGACATTTGAACTGGTTTTGCAGCGTCCCAGGGGATTGAAAGCTATGCACGACATGGATAGTGACTCGGAATAAAGAAGAAAAGAGCACTGAACATGAGAAACTGAATATTAGAAAGAAGGCCAGGACAGATCCAGCAGATGGAGATCAACGATAAAGCATCCTGATTGAATGAATGGCCTGATCAACGGGTCACCACTTCTCGCGATTGCTAGTTTGCTACTGGAGATCTATTTGTTCCAAAAGGACTAGCTTGTGGAGATCGAAGGACGACCAGAATGTAAGGAACTGCACGGAAGAAAAGAGAGGAAAGACGCAAGTGCTGGAATTCCTGAACATTAGCAACCATTCAGTTCTCTGTAAAGCAGCAACGCTTTTTTGCAAGCCTCTCATGTTAATTTTGCACTGCCAAATATCAACTTGATCGCGAAGCTAGCCAGTCCTGGCGCGTATAGTTTGCCGGTTATCTGACAATAAAAATTGATGTGAATCTGAAAAGGCCTTCCATAGTTTTTTTTTTTCTCATGGTGCTGTATAAAGGTTCAGTGTACATTCATTCAGGAGCATGAGACTGTCCAGCACTCCAGTCTCCAGTGTGGTGGATAGGGATTCAGGCAACACAAATGATTGGGCCTCTTTGTGTAATTCAGGACAGACTTGTAAATTTTGAATGTTTCAGTAATTCTTTATAGATTTCCTACTTGACACTAGAAAAGCTTGTATTTTCCTATTTATCACCCCTTTCATTTTTTTCTTTCCTATTTGAACTTCAGTTACTTTGAGTTGTAAGACTGTCTGCATTGGGTCCTTTTAAGTCCATCCGGTAGTATGTTTTATCGCAAAAACGGCCTGCACCGCAGTCCTGGAAAGTATCCAGAAAGGTCATGCGTCCGTCATAGAGAGCGTAAAATAGCGTTGGTCCGGTACCTCTGACACGCACGCGCAGGAAGAGAGCATGCGGGAGCGGAGGAGATTGAAAGCTCTTGTTTGGTTTTGGGTAATTGGTGACACACCGAGTTGCTAATGGTTCCACTAAGTGTATGTAGAAAATATTAGCAACATGTGATGAAGGGGCTAGGTGGCTTAGACGACCACAAGATCATGGATGGACATG
>JAKNSH010183506.1:0-10230 GCA_027790015.1 Cymbopogon flexuosus | reverse complement strand
TTGTTGGCGGCCGTTAATATATAGTACTTGACCGCCAAATGAACCTAAAAAGACAATATTCCATGTTACATAATTACTAAAATATTATTTATCTAACAAATTCCACGAGTTTTGTTATTGTCATTTGTTTTATAGAAATATTTTATTTTTCATGAAATAAAACTATCTCAAACATAAAAATGGACTAAACCATAGCAAAGAGCTCGCCGAGACAAAATTAATATATTATTTGCTATATTTGGAGCTCCGGATAAAAAGATATTAATTTCGTAAATTAAAAATAAATGTTGACATCATCGCTGACATCAGCACCTATGCAAAACCGCCTAGGAAATAGCCCAAGGTTGAAAAGTGAACTTTTTGAAGAGTTAGAGGACCAATGTTATCCGATTTTGAAGTTGAAGGTTGAAATTCAGACTTTTGTGATAATTGGAGGTCCTAAAATAAACTTAACCCATATATATATGGTAGAACAATACAAGTTTTCTTTTAAACGGAAAGGCAGAAGTCCCGCCACTTAATTAAGAAGAAGAGAAGTTCAATACAAACTACAAAGACATGACACCGTTGCATACCCACACAACAGCAGGGCCGCTATCTTTAGCGACAAACATACAGAGCCCATGACTGTTTTGAGCTCGACAGTTCATTTTAATTCTTTTCCAATTCACCTACCGCCAATTACCTAGCCCGTTGTGAAACTAAAGAAAACAATTGCATGCCAGGACGAGAACAGTTTTTTATTGAAAGATCCAGAATGATTTCTGGCTTGTGTGAATTAATAATAAGCAGAGTTCAGGTATCTGTGCCAGGAGCGCAAACTGCATAGTCGAGCTTACCTGATCGATAAGCTGGGAATCAATCAAGGAAACAAGGGATTTGCTCTCCTAAATTTGTTGGAACGGGCAGCTTCAGGCATTTAGCTCCTGCTGCACTCCAGAGTAAAATGTTATCCTGGAGGTCAGAGAAAGAAGATCATTGAAGCGAGCGAAAGAACAAGGCTCAAAGGCCTCCGCTCGCTGCGAATCCGGCAAACTGGGCCCAAATGGCCAAATGTTTCCATTTGTTTGATAACTTGAACGCTTTCCCATTATTAGTGAAAACTGAATCTCGTTGTTGCAGATTGTGTGGTCTGCATTTTTACTTTGCTCTCATGGTGTTTGATTTGTGAAATGGGCTCATATACCACCTTTTTCACTCACTCTTTTAGATGTTGTTTATCAAATACTACGATATTTCAAGACTAGTCCTGAAAAGGGACTCATGTTCAAGAACCATGGTCATCTAAATGTAGAAGGTTATTGTGATACCGATTGGGCGAGATTGGGCGAGTTGTCTTGATGATAGGAGATCAACTTTAGGTTATTGTGTTTTTGTTGGAGGAAACTTGATATCACGGAGGAGCAAAAAGCAATCAGTTGTATTGTATCTCGTCCAACGGCTGAGTGTATAGAGCGATGTCACTTACAGTAAGTGAAATGTGGGTAAGAAGTCTTCTATTAGAATCAAATGTGCTAAGAAAAGGGCCAATGAAGCTTTGGTGTGATAACAAATCATCTATCAAAATAGCCAACAATCCAGTTCAGCACGATCGAACAAAACATGTGGAGATTGATCGCTTTTTTATTAAAGAAAAGCTACATGATGGTACTCTCCAGTTGATCTACGTTAGTTCAGAGGGCCAAACAATAGATTTGTTTTACTAAGGGTTTAAGAGTAGAAGAGTGTAATATGGCATACGGCAAGATGGGAATGATAAATATCTATCATCCATCTTGAGGGGGAGTGTTGGGTTGTATGTGTGTGTTAGGCCCAACCCATGTATACTCTATATATATGTACTATGGAGATAGTAATGAGGATTCCAGAAATGTCCCAAATCCACTTCTACACTAGCTACATGTTCAAGAATTCAGCTGTTATTTATATGTACATTTATGTGTAAACCATAATGATATAATAATCCATAAACACCTATAATTAGGGATTCTTATAGCTAAAACCACAAGTAGGAACGGTATTACCTTCAGAGGCTGGTCAACCCGTGTATTATATGCAGGATCTCTTGCCCCATGTCCTGGTGGCTGTGCAAAGTAAGCCTTGATTGTCATAGTTGCTTTAGCCAAACCTATCTTGATCCAACCGCCACTGTAGCGAAGTCTAGTGACAAGACCAAAACTAGGATAATAGAATACGAGCTTCAGCAAGAAGAACAACAATCTAACAATGAAGAGCAAGACTCTGAGCATCACAGCTTAGTCTTGTAGGTTGCCAACAAGCCACAACACAAACATGATACCTATAGTGATACAACGAATGTGTACCCAGGAAGGTGGCCTAGTGTATCCGACAGAACGTACATCACTATGAAGGTGCTCTAATGGAAGAGAGGCGGGCACAAACAGAAGCGACGATACGAACTAAAGTCAGGTCAACTGATGTGGTAGAGGTAAGAATCCCGAAGGCAACCATGGCAAAATCTGATAGCATTCCCCAGGTATAAGACACCTTAATCTCTAGCGGCCAAAGCGCATCCTCATCCCTAAACTGATATAGGGTATTCAGAGTCTGCGATGCGTTTTCCAGATGTCCAAGCTCCTAGTTGAAGTTCCTCTGCAATTTAACAATATAAAGGTAAAGTTAGATCAACACAAAACAAAAATAATCCAAATTAATAAGAATGGTGGAGTTTTCAGAATTGGAAATACGTACATCATTAGGCTTAACATTGGCAACAACAGCATCCGGGTTGGGACCTGGAGGGCCTCCTCCATGAACTGCAGCATCAGCAGGTGTAGGAGGATTGGGAGCTAGAGGGCCCTCCTTGAACTACATCATCAGTAGATGCAGGAGGGTTAGGAGTTGGATGGCCTCCCTGAACCGTAGTAGCACCAGCAACCAATGCTTGGTCCTAGGGTGGAGGCAGAGCTACTGCCCTTGCAGCTCCTGCTCGTGCTGCTGAGTACTCACTGACTGGCACCTACATCGTCATCTAGTTCAGCAGTAAGCACGAGGGCCCATCCGGCATCCCACAAGAGGAGACTCAGGAGGGGGGTGACACAACGCCTCCATGAGAAGAAGTCGAAGTAGGAGGAGGTGACAGCGGAGGAGCCCCTCCCGAGCCCCCATGAGCATGATGGCCATGAGATGACCTCGGACGGTGAGAGCCTAATCCGGCAGGGTGTCGCTTTGGGGAGTCCCACCAGCTAGCCACAAAGCGCACACTTGAGTGGGGGACACAGCAGAGGTGTCACAACAGCCTGAGAGCCGTCGCCACGCGGGCCAATGCGGCTTGGTCCCCCATGACGTAGGCGCTCTGGAGCCCGTGGTAGGCGCTCTAGAAGCACTCGTGGCGTCGAGGATGACATGTCAGGGGAGCTGTCGAACAAGGACTTGAGAGTGTTTTGCGATGTTGGCCACTATCCTTGATATCTCGCTCCATGCAGGCAGGCACCGCTTCTTTGATAATCTCCTCTGTCTCTTCCTCCTCGAACTCTCCTGAGATGGTGATGGACGTCGTCATGAATGAGGCCTCGCCATTGTGGCTAGCGCGGTCATGGTCAAGGTCAAGGATGGATGGAGGCGATGCAGGCGCCGCGACTGCAGCGGATGAAGGCGATGTAGGCGCCGCGACTGTAGCGGATGGAGGCGATGCAGGCGCCTTGGCTGGAGCAGACGGATGCTCCATAGCTGGAGGGGCCGCGACGCCTGTTTCAGAGATTCTGGTAGGATCCGCCGCACTCATGATCCTCGTCAGCTTGATGTGCCGTGGATAATGGGCCTTAATAATCCAAAATAGAATTGTGCCACTGAATTATGGCATAATCACCTTATTGCCTAAATTCTTTGATGCAACCAAGATACAACAATTTAGACCCCATATGTTTGTTGAATTGTCTGATAACAAAGACTCTAACCATGAGACTTGTGAAGGTGGCTGAAAAATTAATCCACTCAAATCAAGATGCCTTTATGAAAGGCAGGAATATTAGTATATTACTAGTGAGATTATGATTTTGCATGAGATACTACACGAAACAAAGAGAAAAAAATCAAATGGGTACGGTGCTGAAACTAGATTTTGAGAAAGCCTATGACAAAGTTGAATGGAGTTTCTTATTTGAATGTTTAGCGGCTAGAGGTTTCTTCCCGCATGGTGTGAGTGGATTCAGCAAGTAGTTAAGGGAGGGTCTGTTACTGTGAAACTGAATAATCGCATTAGACCCTACATTAAGAGCTATAAAGGAGTAAGGCAAGGGGATCCATTGTCCCTTGTGTTGTTTGACTTTGTAGTAGATGGGCTGACAAGGATGATCTTGAAAGCTCAAGCTAACAAGAAATCTTGTGGGTTTATTGACCATATCATTGAAAATGGTGTATCTGTATTACAATATGCCGGCAATACAATTATTTTCCTTAAACACAATCTGGAAGGGGCTAGAAACCTTAAAATGCTTCTTTACATGTATGAGCTAATGGCTGGGCTTAAGATAAACTTTCTGAAAAGTGAAGTGCTCACCATCAACGATGATAATTGTTGGGACTCCATCTATGCAGAGATTTTTTACATGTCAAATTGGCACATTTCCAATTAAATATTTGGGAGTGCCTGTGAGTCCTAGTAGGCTTCACATTGCTGATTGGTTACCCACTTTTGAGAGGAGTCATAGAAACTTAGATGTTTGGAAAGGCCTTTACCCAGCCAGAAGGCAAGATCGTCAAAGTTCAAACTCTTTCATGGTTCCTCTATTCTTTACGCATTGGGATTGGGCTGCTGGATGTGAATGTTAGTGAGTACTAACTGACGTAGTGCTGCATCTCATTTTTGTGGTGAATTGAATAACTGATTGGCTTAGGATTTTCTTTTACTACTGCATTAAGCTTGCTAGCACAGTTGATTAGTTTATGCTTTACTGTAAATAAATAAATGGGCATTTATCCAATGAAGGAAGTAGAGTTTCAGATCTGTTCTAGGTTGGTGCATCAAGCATGCTACTGCTATTGTTGATAGGGTATTCAGTTTACTATTTACTGCAAATACATTGCCTTAGGATTTTCTGCTGTGAATAAATTGGCAGATATATCCCATCAAGCAAGTAGAGTATCAGGTCTGTTCTAGGTTGGCAGATATATCCCATCAAATGAGTATGCCAAATTAGAAGTATGCTCAGTCCATATTAGAAGTACTAGTTTATAAAAAAACTGTATAAGAAGTTGATACTGTACTTGTTTTTTTTTGTTGGACCCACAAGTCTTAGCTAGCACAAGTTTGAAAAGTTACTGTTATTTCACTAATACTACCATAATTCTTATTTTTGTACAGGATTAGATGAAGATGTTAAATTGTGTGATATGACGGACAAAATAACAATGATCATACATGACATTCACAACCAGGTAATCATCTTTTCAACCCCTTTGTCTTCTATGTTTGTAGCTGCCATTCAGAAACCATTATGTTCAGCAGCTGTACAATATATATTACGGAGAGGAGGTAGTAGTGTGTTCACTGTATTTTTTTCAGACTCCATCTGTAATAGTAAATTTTTTATATTTTGTCAGACATGAAACACCAGACTACTGTAATTTATTTGATCTTAACTACAGATCTGTAGACTAGCCGCAACTACCCATTTGCTGTATACACCAGACAACTATATATACCACTTGTCAAATGATTTGAATGATCACAAACTTACGGTTGCTGTTGCAGAGGTTCCATAATAGAAAAGGAAGTAGTATCAGACATAAATATATACATAAATTCAGGTATTAGACATATATCTCGCTGATTTCCACAAGAATCCTATAAGAAACTTTTTCTTGTACCTCAGATTTATTTTGCATAACCATGATATTTGTTTCTGTGTTCATACCAAAATAAATCTCTTGTACCTCAGGGAGGGAAAAAAAGCTCCAGGCCTCATCAACACTGTCAGTCTATACTAAAGACACTGTATATTTGTTTGCCCTCTATATTTCTGCACAAGTTTAGAGTTCAAACTTCACATTCTATTTTTTTAGAAATCCTGTGAACTTGCATAGAAGCAGCAGCGCCTGCTTCAGATAAGGACCACCTTCAAGAATATGTCAGGCAGGTGAAGCACAATGACTGAATATTATGATTTGGAAATCATGTGAACTTGCTGGATTTGGTACGTGTAGTTGAAAAGTAGAGTTTAGAAATTTCCTTGGTGTTTATTTTTTTCATTCAGATTGCCTTATTTAGAAATTAGTAGCTTAGGTTGTTCACATCTTGTAATCTTGTAATGAGGTGACACTTGTACTATAGGGTATCTGTAGTCATCAATAGAAAACAATACCTTTTTCTTTCAGTTTCACACATTTTATTCACACAATCATGGTACTAAAATTGTGATTGCAGGGAATACTTTGGATCTCATTACTGCAGCCCTGCTTTCTTCTCATGTGTGCATCTATGAGACATTTGAAGGGTAAGTTTGCCTTTCCTATTTGTCTCGAATGTGCATTGAATGTTTGGTAGAATGTTCTGCCCAGCAAGTGGCAGCAATGTTGGACTGTTAAGTTCTTTAGTAGATTTTGCTGGCTTGCTTGCATTTAGAAATTCAGAGTTTAAAGTTGAAATGGCAAGGCTTCAGCCATAGCAACTGCAAGTATACTCCTAGTTAGTATTTCTTTAACTAGATTATCTCTGGTCGCTGAAATGCTTCATAATTTCACAAACTTGTAAAGGGAAAAAAAAGCACCACATTAGCATGTATCGTTTCACAAATTCTTAGTTTTGATGTACTAATGTGTTGCAAGTTTGTACTCTGATCTTCTCATAGGCTTAATTACATGTGTTGGCAGGTGTGCAATTTGTTGATAGGAAGCCATTGAATTATCTTATGGTGAGCTAGATGCTTATTTTGAATGCTTTTGAACTACAATCTGGAAAACAATGCTTGTTGTACATCCTCATGACTTAGTTAGATTTTGTATTCAGCTCTGATATGCTTGTATGTTGCCTTGGTGTAAGCTAAGGTAGCGACACGATTATATATGTACTCATTTGATATGAATGAATGAGATTATGATTAATGCCACTTGTGTATGTCATTCAATGTTTTGGTTATGAATGTGGTCTAGTTTTAAATATATCTGGATTATTTTTTTTCTACCTATTTAGTTGGGCTCGATGGACTGTCAGTTGCTAAAAGTTCCTACTGCGATGAACTGTCCGTTGCTAAAAGTTCTAACGTGCTATCCGTTGCTAAAAGATGGTGCGATGGATCGTCCGTCGCTAAAGATGAAGTCCGTCGTTGTATATATACAACGACGGCTTCGACCACGACTGACAGGGTCCGTCGCTATAACTTTTAGCCACAGACCGTCCATCGCTGTAGACCCCTTACAACAACTTCAAGTCAGTCGTTGTTTAAGGGCTGTGGTGTAGTGAGGTGGCTCAATGCCCATAGCTGGGAGAAAAATACTCATTGACACAAGCTTGAGTAATGCTCCCATATATCAAATATCTATTTACTTGTTACCCAAAACAATTGTGTCTAGTGTGGATAAAATAAGGAGATCATTCTTTTGGCAAGGTGGGGCGACAAAGAAAAAATATCATCTTATCAAGTGGACCAAAATCTGTAAGAGTAAAAAGAAAGGTGGCTTAGGCATTAAAGATATTAGAAAAATGAACATTGGACTCTTGTGTAAGTGGTGGCGGAAATTAGAGAAAGAACAAGGCTTAGGCAAAAAATTATTCAAGCCAAATACTTAAAGCATGAATCTATCTGTACGGTGAAATACAAACCGACGGACTCTACAAATTGGGCGAATCTTCTCAAAGTAAGGGATATCTATCCTCAAGGGAGGACCATTAATGTTGGTAATGGCCAGAATACCCTATTGGAAAGATACTTGGCTATTTGAAAAGCCTTTGCAGGTTATGTTCCCTGAACTCTTTGCTATGTGCAACCAGAAGAACATTAAGGTTGCCCAAGTCAAAATGAACATTTGCTCAATTACTTTCTCTAGATTCTTAGTAGATGACCGGAGGCATCAATGGCAGAAAATCTTATCTGAAATTGCTAAAAAAAATGTTGAGTGATAGAGAAGACATTACTAAGTGGAAGTTTCTCACTACCAATGATTCTGGGCCATACTTTAAGAAAATCTGGCAAAGTAGAATTCCTGAGAAAATTAAGATTTTCCTATGGCTAGCTATGAACAATGCTATTCTAACTAAGGACAACCTGTTGAGAAGGAAATGGAGTGGTGACCCTGGTTGTTATTTTTGTGCAAACAATGAATCTGTTGATCATCTTCTATTTCAGTGTAGTGTATCTAAAACTGTTTGGGCTACCTTTGAAACTTGCATAGGTGCTCAAAATGTTCCTAGAACTTTGAATCAAATGGTTAGCCCAGGGCTCTAAGTTCCATACTCTTGGCATAGCTGCAATTTATTGGGCCATTTGGAAGGCCAGGAACAAACTATGCTTTGAGGGAAAGCTGTTTGAAAATCCACTATCAATTGTGAGTCATGTGCGTTAATGAACTATTTTTTTAGATAAAGAAAAATATATTTCCGGCTTGAGACATCCGAGGATGCATCATGCCATAATTATTACAGCAGAAAGACAATGTTACAGGTGAGACCAAAGGTCACCCGAGAATACTGGTGCACCTAAAAATAAAAGCAAACGCCGAAAAAATTACATCCCCAACGAAAAATAATCAAGTAGTCTCACAGACACCGACCAATGAACAATGGTGCGTTAATGAACTATTGGGCTATTGGAGGTCTATATGGTGATGATAAGAAGAAGACCATTGAAGCTGGTGTGGAGACCATGCTGAACATTGCAGTAAAACTGTTAGCCAAGAAGTCGAGGAAAGAGACAGTCAAGATGCTGCGGGACAACAACAACAATCCACAAGACCATCAGGATGCTTTGAACCGCTACGAAAGACTACTTCTCAGTGTGCTTCCTGAGGACTCCTAGGACTGCACCTTTGCTGTTTCTACATCTATAAGTATAACCTGTTGTGTTTCTTTTCTTTCTGGTTCAGGTGTCATGCTTAGCCTCTGGTAGAACTTCTACTTGCTCGGACAGTTGTAAGGTGGTCCGGTCCTTTTGCTGTCCCAGTCTGTAGTTCTTTTATTTTCACTTGGTGTAAAAAACTCACATTGTATTTCCGTTTTGATCTGAAATGGAAATGGGGTGCTGCCGGCAGTGAGGAAGGAAGCAGGGAAATGAGGTGTGGCTTGGCATTCACCATGAGCAGGCGGGTGAGGCGCCTCATGATGCGCGTCCGCGTCGTCGACGAGACACGTATTCTCATTGGGATCGGCGACGGTGGGGGTCCAAGCTGCGGCATAGACGATGCGAAGCTTCGAACGCCACGGCGACTCCAGCTGCTGGGAGCCGAGCGGCCTTCATGGCCACCACCACCATGACACTGCATGACTGCAATAGGACTAACTTAATGAGCCAGATTTCAATTTCAGCCTCCACGGCTGTGATGGCTGCGGCGTTTTTGCATTCATTCGGTGTCAGCTGAGAAATACGAGTAGGTGTTTGGTCTGGACTTGTGAATGAAATCCTGCATAGTACAAACTCACTTCGGTCGTCTTCCATTGTCACAGATCCGCAGCAGCACAAATCACAAATGCTCATCAGGTTTCTAAAGGCCTGCACGGCATTCTGTATTTCTATATGGAATAATAAAAAAAGATGTACCCAGTGCCGTAGGCTCCTGCACTGCGGGGTCTGGGAAAAAGAAATTAGCCAACAGCCTTACCCGCACAAATGTGCAAAGGCTAGAATAATAAATAAATCTATAACAGTACTATTTTTTAACTTACTTACAATATCTTATTATCGCAATGATCGAATCGATGAGTACAAATGGATAATCTTGGTAAAGACCTTTTAATAACGTTGCAGTTTAGCAGATCGAGTGCCAGTATAAATGATACTAGTACTACACAACACGCATCTATTTCAGGGTTCTAGCTTCAGTTCTCAGGTCATGGTCACAGTTCACACTCAATTTGCAACAATCAATTCAAAGACCAAATTCTAAAGGAAACATTAAAAGGACGTACCCAGTGTCATAGGCTCCCGCACCGTGGGGTCTGGAAAAGGAAAAATAGCCAACAACCTTTCCCACAGAGACATTGCACTAAAAAATTCAATCCAATTTGCAAAGCAATGTTCCAGCTGATGCCAACAAAAAGGGGTAACTTATTCCCACCTA